>PRKT01000113.1:299857-332832 GCA_003671525.1 Saccostrea glomerata
TTATTTCTAAAATATAAATGTAAATATACATGTAGTAGATCAATTGGTTCTTTCTTTGAACAGAATTCGTACGTAGGAACCTTTTGCACTTGGCTAATTCACAATCACCACCAAATAAAGATTCCTCAAAATAACATTTTAAAGCACATTCATTGTCATAATTGACTACCAAAATATAAAACTTAAAGGTGCATCACATATCTAATAGTGCTGACAACAGCAATAAATGATTGCTCCAGGAAGGCATTATTTTCCCTTATATTATAAACAAAGCATACCTCTTTCTCACACAGAAACTTCTTTAGTAATTCACTTTTTCCAAACTTTTCATGGCAAATCACCATTTTTAGGTATCTATAAAAAAACATTCAGCTATGTAAACAGAGCTCTTCTAACAATGTTCAGGTACTGAGATACTGAAAGGCTACTGCTGCTGCTTTGAAGTAGAGAGCAATAAAACAAAAATGAAAACTTGATTTTTTTTAGATCAAATTTATCATTACATGTATAAACCAAGTTTTCCTCTCCCACCTTTCTACATTCCTACAGTCTTTGTGAAACTCATCAGCCATGATAATGTTGGCATCACTGCCTAGCTGTTTCTTTGTTTTGGACTCTGCAGCCTTGGCATCATATTCTGGCTTTGCAGGAAGGGGAGGGATCTAAGAGGGGTGGATACAATAAATCAGTTTGTCAGCAAATTCTATTTACAGATAACTTGAAATAAATAAGTACAACTTCCTTTGTTACTCACTTGCTTATCCCATAACAGGAAGAATTCAAGTGATAGTCAGGAAATATTTAAATGTATCATTCAGAGATACAAATGTGTTATGAAGAGAACATATCAATATTTACATTTTTTTTAAATAAAAGAATGACAGTTTTGATAAACTTACAATGCATCCCACAACTGAATCCTCGGTCATTAGACAATGCTGTAGCCATTCTAAGTCTTCATATTCACGGACTACTTCCACCTGCTCATTGTTATCAACCTATGTTATACAAATAAGTTATTACAAGCATGAAGTGAATGCAAAAAATCTAAGAGGTCTAAGGATTTCTATACAAGATATTTAGAGCATATCTTTAGATACTATCCATGTACATTTGTAACTAAGATTTAAAGGCTTATGTATATATTATGTCATTAAAGTGCAGGGTTATGAGGAAGGAATTACATAAATGCATTGAAAATTTAAGCCTCTGCTCTCTATGACAACAGTTACATCATTCAAAAGTTGGTTCCTAAATTGGAATTTCAAAATCAATTTTCTGACAACCAATTTTCGGGGAGGGGGTGTTAAATAAAAAAAATCCTCCTTCCCTATACACCCTGCACTAGATTGAGTTTACTCCATCAAGAATAGTTATTGTAAGATCTGCCCAAAATACTATAAGTATTGAAATCTTTTGCAGATCCATTTGATACTTCTGAATACCTTTGATACACAGATGGTAAACTGCAGAGCCTCTCCATTTTTTACAGCATTAGGTACTTTGATAGAGTAGAGGGGTTGGAATGGACCTTGAGTGGGGGAACTGGATAAGCCTGAATCCTCAGACATACCATTATAATCTTGTTCCTTGGTTTGTGTCAGGTCTGAATTTGATGATACTGGGGAAGAAACATCTTGGATCGAATCATTCTCTGGCTCCTGACAATTTGATAATCAAATCCGATGTCAAACAAAAATCAAACAAACAAAACAAAAATACACGCAAATGGTACAAACACAGTCACACAAAACAAATCACATTTCAAGATTCTTTTCAAGTTGTAGACCTAAAAACATTGATTTCCTGTTAACTGGTGAAATATGTCAATGTTTATATCTTTATATATTTTATGTTCAATTTATTTTATAGAATAAATACATGTATGCTATTGTTGCTAGTTAAATATCGTTCAAAGCATAATGATCAATCCAGAACAACATTCGAATCAAAGACTGTAAACATGGTTATGAAAGTAAATGAAAATTTGACACCAGTTTTGCATTTGGTGGGTGTTTTCAAAAAAAGGGGGCGTACCCTATTTAGACTGAAACTGTCTACATGGCAATTATTTATGAACTGAATAGCTACCACTGGCTACTATTCAAATTGTTGCTCTGTTTTCATGTCATCTTGTCATAACCTAAAATTCTACTTCTCAGATATTAGCACAAAACTAAATTTCTATTAATTAACGTAAACTTTTTACCTTCATCATACGGTCAGCTTAGACCGGATATCAAAGAACATTTCTACTAGTCAGGTTCCCTTGTTAGGGTTCCGTGCATTACAAATGTTTCTCACAAAAATAACGAAAACTTTAAGAAATCACAGGTGTACTTATGATATAATAAAGATAATATTGTTTCATTGTTCTTGTCAGTTTTATTAACATAGTAAAATTATTCATAGCCATTAATTAATGTGAAGATTAATATTGTACAAACAAATTACATTTTGGAATTCCCCTGTTCTATAAATAGAGTACATGATCTACGGACATTGCAGTTTTCGCTAGAATCAACTGGACAAATGCACTTGTTTGAACTAAAAAAAAAGACATATTGAAAAAGTGACACACGGGAAAACTTAAAGTATTGTACATTAAACAATGGTACATGAATTGCATGAAGATATTTAAAGAAACTATACGAACCTTAAATTAATTGAAATTGTTGAATACTCAAGTTATAGAGCTGCAATGGAGCAGAAATTGCGAGCGATAAACACAGAGGGACTGACAATAGAGTTAGGTATCAAGATGCTGTTTGCACAAATGAGTGAGTATTTGAAGTTAAACATAATAACTTAAGTAGATCTATGCGTATAACTCAGTAAAATAAATAAAAATCTGCTAAAAGTCAATCACTGAGAGAATTTTAATCTGAATTATTACTTTAAAATCCTTATTTCTCTAGGATTAGCCAACTGTTATGGTCACTTAATAACAGTCCTCAAGGAGACGGTTCCAATTACAGACGACTCCCAGAAAGAGATGAACAGGTTTCTTTTTTTTTTTTCAAGTTTACACCCAAATGGCTTTTAGTATAGAATATTTCCCATCACATGTTTTGGACACATTGGTGATAGCATTTGGATTTTGATTTCCAGATACCAGCTGATTCTTGGTGAAGGTGCAGAAAATGTCAAGGTGATTGCTTTTACTTCTTTTAAAAAGCATGTTATTTTATTAGTATACCTAAAGCGCATCTATGAGAATAAGAATTGATACACTACACAAGGCCAAATTCACCTATTGTGAAATTTCTTTTTACAACAATCTTATGGATTTCTTTTCCTTTCTCATTTAATTTGCAGCCCCACTCTCCCCACACTTCCACAACTACATCCTTTCACTTAGTATAACATGCCTTCATTTTGAATATAGAGACTTGAGAATTTTAGCTGTAAATAGATTGCTAGATAAATGCCATGTTTACTGTTTTTCAGCATGGTCTGGAAGTTATGTCTCGAAATGATGAAAAAAGCTTGGGAGTTCATCTGGACCTGTATGCCAAGTATATGGAAAGTGTAAAGGTATACATGTTTATGCAATTAAAAAATAACTTTTTTACCTCCCCTTCACAAAATTAAATAAAAATGTGACCTAAAAACTGAAACTTAAAAACAAACACAATTCTAGTCACTAAACTCCTCTCTCCCCCATTTTTAGGAGATGTTATTTAGGAGGACTTCTTTACTGGTGACATATGAAGACGCCACCAAGTCTTTAGAGAAGGCCAAGCCTAACAAGAGAACAGCAGTAAGAAGGGTTGAATTCAATTAAAAATTATTGTTATTTAAAGTGACTTAGCTGATATTTAGAGAAAACTTCAAATTTCCTTTTTGTGTTCTTCTTTAGGCAGAGGAAGTTAAACTGACCACGGAGAAATCCTTTGAAGAATGCTCAGACACTGCCAGACGGGAGGTAAATAGAGAACTTGACAATAATTATATGTAAATCAAGAATATAAGGCTATAAAAAATTAATTTCTTGGTTCTCAGGCCCTCCCTCATCTCTCCGAAGGGTGCCTCATTGACCCTTTTTATTGCTAAATCAATTAAATAAAAATAATATTAATTTTCAAGAGTTATTTCCCTTCGCATGACCTTGAGCATATTGAAAGATTATATTTGTTTTTGCCTGAGTGCCATTTACAGTTTAGATTTGTCCTAATTCACCCTTCAATCAATTATGAGTCTTCTGTCCTGAATATACTTAAAA
The DNA here is from genome assembly GCA_003671525.1 of Saccostrea glomerata. Taxonomy (NCBI): domain Eukaryota; kingdom Metazoa; phylum Mollusca; class Bivalvia; order Ostreida; family Ostreidae; genus Saccostrea; species Saccostrea glomerata. Next base: position 304,083 of record PRKT01000113.1, read on the forward strand.
TAAACAGAGATTTTAATGTCACTGAGAGCAGTGTCAATGTGCAGATAGGATTAGAGTTCTGGCTAATGAGGAGGTATATCCCACGAACAAACAAATCAGGACGCACAGAGAACAATTCTGATCGCTTATAGTCCAACGACCCATCATTATCCATATCCCAGAAATCTGAGAATAACGACTAGCTTACACCAAGGTCCCAGTCAACCCAAGGACCCATCATCACCCACGGAAATCTATACACCAACAGATAATGCATAACTTGACTAATGCCTCTACTATTATCCCGAATAATTTTCTTCTATTCTTTGCATAATTACAGACTTGTAACCAAACAGTGATAATTTTTGAATTAGTTCTTTTTATGTTCCATAACAATAGCTTTGTTACGTCTTTGTGAGAAAAGAAATTGTTGCTTATCTTGTCCCTGAGGAGGTTTCAAAGAGTTCCGCAGGTGCATTGTTTATTTTCTTCCATTATTTTCAAAAGAATTCATAGGTTACACACAAAAGTTTATTTAAGTGACATAATTTTTTTTACTGCATAAACTATTCAACCATATAAATATCCTAACTCTATCATGCATCACATGAAATTTTAAAACTTTTGTGGAAAATTCACTTATTTAGTTTAACAAGCTCTGACTCATTTGATTCTAATCCAGAACACAAGTACCAAACTTCACTCTTTGTTCAAAGAATTACACGAAACTAGGTTTTTCTAAGATTAAATTGAATTGTTTGCGAAGGACTTTAGAGCATGACACAGGATTTGTTTTGCTGTTCTGCAGATGTTTGTAAGAGCGCTTTTTGCAGTGAACTTCACAGTAGAACTACAAGCGGTTAGTCTTTGACAATCTCTTATGAAAAACAGTTTGGTATACTTCCAAGATATACAAATGAAATGCCAAATGTAAACTCAAATAAAAGATTTGACGAAATAGAGTAATTGTAATCTATAGTGTCAACATTTTAAAGTTGCTAACTGTCTTGTGGGCAAAGATTTGTTTCAAAGAACCTAAATGTTTTCGTCCACTTCAGGTTTAAGTCAATTATTCGACACTTGGAGAGAAAGGGCTTCCAGCTCACATCAGTGTCACAAGGTGCACAACATTTAACCAAGTCCTTAGTACTCAATTTTAAATTGTGAATCACAATAATCCTGAATGCTCACTTTGAGAGCTAATGTATTGGCACGTTGGTGGACAACATTTGACGGTAGAGGACTAAATGCTTTTGATTATTATTCCTTTGTGTCCCATAAAACCTGTTTCATTGTCAAATCGATGAAACTGCGTGTTCTTTCATCCCTATATGCTCTAAAATCCCCTTTTCTAAATATAGCAATTTGAAAGAAATGTATTTAACTGAACAGATTGTGTGTGTTTTTCTTTAAACTAAAGTATGGACAAACTTCGGGTATGTTTCTCTACTTGTTTTTATTATTATAAGTATTCTTAATATTATATATATATTTTTTTTTGAAAAAAAGATCATTAATTGTGCCAACTTTATATAAACTATTTTTCAATTATTATCCGGGTGAAAATAGAAAGGGGTGTGTGTTTGAGGGAGGGGGGGGGTATTCATCGTGTTGTAGAAAATATAGATTCTCTCTTCCAAAATTATGCAAATATAGACAATCGTCATATTTTTTTTTTAACTTTCAGTTTGATTCAATCACTTAAGATTTGTGAAATATTCCAAGTGGTTATCATAAAATTTACAAACATCGAGAGACAAATAAAAGAAATACAAAAAAATAAACAAATAAGCAAACAAATAACTACTCCCCCCGAAAAAAAAACCTCTCCTTATCCGGATAAATTGTTTGCAAGGTTCTTAAACATCCTCCTTGAAAAACAAATTAAATTGTGGGTAGGTGGGGGTATGGGGTAACTTTACAGACTAATATGACAAGGAAAAAACCTCATTAACTGTCTAAATTCTAATCTAAAATACCTTACAGCAATAAGGGGGGTTGGTGGAGAGGAAAAATATATATAGCAAAATGCTCTTCCCAGAAAACGTAGGGGGTCGGGTCTTCTTCTCTGCTCATGATCTTCTCCTCTTCTCTTTCAACTATTAGAAAAAAAGCAAAGGGGTGTGTGGCAACGTACATGCACTTTGAAAAAATTACGCACTTTGATTTTTTTCTCAAAGTGCATTAAAATTGGGACAAAATCAACACACTTTGAAGTTTGTTCAAAGTGCGTTAAATTTGGGACACACTCAACACACTTTGAAAAAAATTTTCAAAGTGCGTTAAGAGTGTACATCAACATTTTTACCATGGGGAAATTCAACGCACTTTGAAAAAAATATGTATTAAACAAAAATTCTAGACTTTGAAAAAAATATGTATTAAACAAATATTCTAGACTTCGATTTTTAGTAATTGAGATAGTTATATCGTTCGAAAACTTTTTAATTTACGTGAATTGATTTAACCTCATTGAGAACAAGGAGAAGACGAGTATAACGTCTCTCAACCCAACTCTTCTTTTACATAGCCGTGGGTAGCAAATTGGACGTTGCCCCCCCCCCCTCCCCCCAAGTAAGACCCAATTTTCAATTTCTATATTATGTAACTATATCTTTGTAAAACATTTGTGTGCCTAAGCACCTCCCGGCACCCGATGCCTATGCTACACCAAAATATATATTTGCATAACTACGATAAATTTTAGTTTATATAAAATTCATGCAAACTGGAAAAAAATAAGTACAATTATAAAACATTTAAGAGAGAAAGAATTTTCAAAGTATGGAAAAATCAAAATCGCTCACTTTCACATCCTGAAGTGATCTTATCACCAAACAGTTATCCGACAGGTTCAATTATTTATCATACCTAAGATTTGCAAGAATATCGACCATCACTTTTTCTCAAAGTGCGTTAATATGGTCGATATTAACGCACTTTGAAAAGAAATTTTATTTTTTCAAAGTGCGTTGAATTGGTCCCAAGTTCATGCATTTTGAATTTTTTTTTTCAAAGTGCGTAATTTTTCAAAGTGCGTTGTGACAGGGGTGCCTTCGCTAGCCAAATCGAGTTTCTAAAGGATTCGGATAAACTACCAAAAATCCCGGAAAAAAGCCCGGAATCGTTCGAATGTTAGTGTAATCTTTTCCGCGCTAAGCGATGACGCCATGTTGTAAACTTAGAATGTGATATCACATCGAAATGAAACTGGAATAATCCTGATTTATCTTGATGTAAGATGTTTAAAACTCTATATATAGGGGTAACAACACAGTAATTAATGGATTTACATTCGAAGATTACTTTTATGTGTGATACGCCATTTTCCCTATGACGACAAAAATTTTATAGTCTCCTCATTGTACTTTAGTCTTTACTTCGTATCTAAAATTTAGGTAAATATATGACAGTGCTCAACTTCACAAAGGATTGTCTGTTGAATTTTTCTCAATTTTTTTTCCTCAAAAAGATGTGAAACTGGAGTGTGGTGTTTTTTTTTAAAGAATGTGTGTGAAACTTTCACTGAAAGAGATTCGAAAGTAAACTTTTTTGAAAATATTTAAGAAACGTTTAAACATGGTGTAGGAAAAGCAATTCTGTGATTTATATGGATGAAACGAAGCTCCTCCTTTCATGCATTCAGTATACATAGTATAATTTTGGTGATGTTTTTCATACATTGCATTTTTGTTAGAAGGAAACGTCCAAGTTAAGAAATTTCTTTTGTCCTAGGGTTGTGCTCTTATTTTCTTCAAGTATCTCTCTGGATTTTTTTTTGCTGCTGCACCATAACAGTTACATTGTTAGAAAATATCATAATAAATAGGAAATGAACAGGTAAAATGTACTCTAAAAGAATTTTTGAGTCTTTTGGCATAAATCAGCTTTACCGCATATCAGACGAAAGTCAAAAGTACTTTTTGTTGTATTGGTGCTACAGTAGGGGGCCTTCCCGTTGTTTACATTATTTATACAGAAAACACATATCCAATTTGTAACTTTTAGGATTTTCAATGTAATTTCTTCTGAGGTCATGACCCTAGGTAGTGGGACCTGCATGTTTTTCAAATGTGCCAAGTATATATTCATAATGGTATGCATAGGTACTTTGAAGATGTTAACAAAACTTCCTGAATTTAAAGAAAAACATAAATAACTGGTATGACATAGGAAATGGAACAGTATTTCATATTTATTTACAAAAAAGTCAAATGGTCAGGGTTTGATCAATTGTATAAAATTTACTGTGTTGCAGAGATTACGCGAAGCACTATAATTTCGTGGTATTTTTGTGATCAAATTTGCAATTGAATCAATATTCAGTATAATTAAAAAAGAATACATGCACACACTTTTTAAAAAAAAATTGCTTATTCGTTACACAGTATGGTCTTATTTATTGATTAATGAAAGTAAAAACACGTGTTCTGAAAAGCAGAGGAAATTCTGGTCGATACAATCGAACTACTTAACATTTTTTAAAGTAAATTTGCCGTGATTATTTGTCAGTTTTCTTCATTGAATTACATTGTACTCGAATTACAAAAAAAAAACCAAACTTCCTAATAGTAAAATACTTTTAAGAGTTCCTTGAACATGTTGAAAATTTTAAGCAATTTATTTACATCAATTAAATGACTTCGGTACAATGTTATGTTTCTTGCACAGTGCAACATAATTCCAAAGCTGTGGTTCTATAGAAAAGACATATTTAAACATTTTATTTAAATAACACAATTTATTTTAATGCAGCTACCAATTCACCGTTTTTAATGTTTTTATGAATGATAAACCTGACTATGATATACATCATCACATGTACTATCAATCCCAAGCAAAAGAGATTTTGTCCAGTGCATCAAACTACTGGTAATAAGAAATACTTTGGTGAATTTTTACCATGTGTTGTGAACCTTTTCCTTCCTATCTTTAATTAATTTAATTCAAACTAAGAGGTCAAAGGTCTTCTTGATTGGAGAATGTAAGACAATGATTATGTTTTTTTATTACGCAGAAATATAAACACCATCTTTGTTTCTGACATGTGAGTGTGTGACAATTGACAAAATCTTGATTGAGACAAGTATTATCTAATAATTTTTATCCTTTTTTTCCAGATATATCAGAGAAGTAAATAAAGAAGAAACATGTTTGGTGCAAAGCCTTCTTTTTCCTTTGGAACAGGAAATGGTAAGATATTCATGCAAAACATGTTTCATTAAATCTGTATTTTGTGGTTGATATGGATAAAGATTACAAGATGTTAACTATTTATTTTTGGTTTCTTTTAGCTTCATTTGGAGGTGCCACGTCAACCCCTTTTGGTGCAGGTAAGAATTTTAATAGTGTGCATTGATATCTTGAATAATGAAGAGAATCCTAAATAACTCAGAGCAATTATTATCATGGAATGATTTTATAGGGAATACATCAACATTTGGAAATACAGCTAACAAAACATTTGGTGCCACACCAGCATTTGGATCCCAGACCCCAAGTGCGGGAGGAACAGGTTTATTTGGTCAGCAGAGCACGTCGGGGGGGGCGGGCCTGTTTGGACAGCAGAACCCAGGGGCTTTTGGTGGAGCTGGCCAGTCAACAGGGTTCAGTATGTGGATGTTTTTGTACCAGTATTAATCTCAAATTATGAGTACCTTTTATCATGTTTCTAAGGAATTCATTTAAGAAGTTTTTATTTATTAACAATGTGATCACAATTAAAGTTAAAAGATAATTTGTGAAATAAAGTCTGAAAGAGCTGAATGTTTATCTGTTGTAACAAATAAATTTTATATTTCAGCATTTGGTGCTACACCTGCCACAAACCCAGGAAGCAGTCTGTTTGGCCAGCAAAGCACAGCACAGACAGGTGGATTGTTTGCTTCACCGGTCTCCAGCACTAGTTTTGGTGCCAAGACCCCAGGGTTTGGAGGTAGGGGATCTTCAATATTTTACCCGTGTTTAAGATACATTGCTTTGGGGACAAAATTTACAAGCAAAACTATTATTGTTTATAAGAATGGAAACATATTCTTTTCATATTCTTACAAGACATTTACATTCTTTACATTTTTTTTATGATGAAAAAATAATGTTCTTTATAATTTATGCTCAAAGGTTTTGGAACAAGCACATCATCAGCTGGAGGGTTGTTTGGAAACACTCAGCAGACCACTTCCTTATTTGGAAACCCAAGTGGTAGTACAGGTAATGTAAACTAGAAACAGGGAAACTTTTGGGAATTTCCATGCTATATCAATAACTTTGTAGTTGCTATTTAAAAATCTGTGATAATCTCATAGTGTATATAAACTAGAAAAGCACTTTTCTTGTAAATATTAGTCTGTTTCTTTTAATGATGAAACTTTTTTAATTTTACAGGCTTTGGTCAGTCAGCAGCCATAAATGGAACCACTTTCAAATTCAACCCTCCAACAAGCCAAGACACAATGGTGAAGAATGGGGTCAGCACAAACATCAATACCCGGCACCAATGTATCACAGCAATGAAGGAGTATCAAAGCAAAAGTCTGGAGGAGCTCCGAGTGGAAGACTATTTAGCAAATCGCAAAGGAAAACAAACAGCGACAGCATTTGCGACTCCGTCAGCTTCAGGTGGCTTCTCTTTACTACAGAACTCAAACATGGGTGTGTAGCTGAAAGCTGTTTGTTGACATGTTCCTTTGAATGCCTTTAATTCATGTCAACTCATCATGCTTCAGTTATCACTTACCTTTCATCATATTAGATACAGCAGAAAAAACAAAATTAATTTATGATTTAGATGTGGTATTCCTTGATTTAAGAATAGTTTTAAGAAGGAAAGCATCTAGCAGACTAATGGCTGTGTTTCATCATGCATTCTGTTTTCTTAGTAGCATTTCTGTTTTTCGGTAGCACATTGTGGTTCATACTTTTCTTTGGGAAATGATAAATATATTTAGGTTAGGAAACCCATACAGTATACATACAGTGTTATGTATATTTTTCTGCCTTATTTTATAGATAATGAAAAAAAATAAATATTTTTTTTCCATTGCATTGACACATTTTACTGTATGCATATGTCATGATGTATGTACATGTATGTATCAAGTTACAATTGATATTCTTTTACTTTTGAAAGCATGTGCTTGAATGAGACTGACAAAATAACAGAAGTTTTATGTTCAATCGCAGCCTTTAACCCAACTCCAGCATCAACAGGAACTTCTTTGTTTGGACAACAACCACAACAACAAACCAGCAGTTTATTTGGACAGAATAAACCCCTCTTTGGGGCCTCAACTGCTACAGGAACTGGAACATCTGGCTTTTCAGGCTTTGGAACCACTACATCTACTTCCAGTTTGTTTGGTCAGCCAACTCAGAACAAGGTAAGCATTCTAGTCCTGGTTATTATTGGAATTTCATAGCAAATTATTTGTATTATTTCAATTCCATTGTAAAAGTGTAGTGAATTGGCCTAAGAGAATGGTATTGACATGAATTATTCCAGCCTCTCTTTGGATTTGACATTTCAGGTTTTGGTGTAGGTACTGGGTTTCCTCAAGGAGGAGCATCAACAACATTAAGCACGTAAGTCATTGCCAATAGACAAGCCTTTTCTTTTATACTACATTTAGAAAACAGGGTGAGATTATTTACTTGTAAAAGATGCTGAGTTTTGACAATAATCTGACAATAATTCTGTAACTGACAGGGCAGCCCCACAGACAGCTCCTGTTCCTAACGAGGTCCAGATCAAACAGCAGTTAATGGCACTGGCCAGTTCACCGTATGGCGATTCTCCTCTATTCTGGAATCTGAAACCGGTCAGTATTTAAGCTCTGATATTAGCTTGAAAGATAGGTAAATTAATTTAACATTATTATTTAATTTATATTTATAGGGATAAAAATTATCATTGTTTTTAATTTAATTATTGTTTATTGATTTCAGAGTGATAAGAAAAGAGAGGAGATCTTGAAACCAACGAACCCTTCAGCACAGAAAGCTGTTCTGTCCAATCAGTTCAAAGTCAGCGCACGACCCACAGCCAAAATTAAACCCAAATCTCTCCACAACATGCTGAATGGATCAAAGGTACATGTAAACATTGAATCATTACTTCTTTATAATATGAATTATTTGTATTCATTTCATCATAAACTACATTTATTTGGATTAAAGATAGAGTTTTAAGTTGGTTAATTGATTCTGAATAACACTTTCCCATTATCTTGAAGACACACATGTTTGAGGGCCTTGAAGATGATGATTTTAGTGGAGGAAATGAAAGCTTCATGCCAAAGAAAAGCATCAAGAAGCTTGTCATCAGGAAAGGGAGCTCTAACTCTACTTCTCCAAGCCGTGCCTCCTCTGTGTTAGGAGAGTCAGAAAATCAGAGCCTCAATGAACCAGAGGTCACCCAGAATGGAAACTCATTGTAAGTCTCTCTTATGAATAACAATTCTCTTTCTGTGTTTTCCTTTTAACACAATCTTAAACATTTATCAAACATTGTGATGTGAATTAATTTTTGTTTATTTACTTTTTGATAGTTATTGATTCATTCATAGTTTCCTACAATGTCCTGTATTTTTTTTCAGTAGTTTACATGACCGATTGGAAAAAGAACCTAAAGCCCCTGAAGTTCACCTTTCACAGAAGCCAGTCTCAGAAAATTTTGATGACACAATATCTCAGTTAAATGTACAACAGATCCGTGTACCGATAACTTCTAAATCACCAGATGACACAGATCTTAGTCTTAATCAAACTGTGGACGAGAGCATTGAAAGACCAGTAAGTCTATATCCTTATTTCTCTTTGGAGTATGGTTATTGCAATTTTCATGAGCCTTTAAATGAATGTAGAGTGTACATAATTATACATACAGAAGTTAAGATTATGACTGAATTATGATATACATGTAAAAATTTTCCTCATTGTACGCATGCTGCGGTCTAATTCATTCTTTGTGTCATAAACTCTGTAATGGATTTGAAGCTTTGAAAACATTGTCTTTTCCAATTTCTCAAGCAAAAAAAAAATTAATGCAAGCATCCAGGGAATGTAATTGGATATCAAATTCAGTAACCAAATATTTCACAAAATTTAGTACTTAATTAATTTATTAGTGTTACAGTCTGACACTCTTTCCTTATTTTCTGTACACAGAAAACTCCTGTTCCAATATATCGGGGTATATATGCTGCCTATTCCTTCTCAATATTACTTAAATTATATTTGAATCTAATACATGTGTTGAAGTACATTTTCTTTCTAAAAAAAAGTAGCTTCTCTGCTTCCCAGCATACCCTTTTTTTATAAGCTTACTTTACTATTCTCCCTCAAAGGCACTTATATCATATCTTTCTACAGTACAAAAAAATTTAAGTGTTCAGAAGTTCCTTCATACTTCACCATATGCTTAGGAGCCATTTGTACAATACTCTACAAAAAGTAAACTGTCCCTCCGGAGTGAATAAAGCTTCTCTCCCCCAAATATTAATTTTCCTGTCAACACCTACTCCTCTTTCAGTTCCTGAATCTCCACATCCTTTTCTTTGAGGTCTACGTCCAGTTCGTTGAGTGAGGTCTCATACATGTCCTGTAATTCGTCTATTTCCTTGTTCTTAGCGGCAGCCTCTGCAAGAACACTGAGGCTTGTATCGGCAGTGACAGATCCCCCCGAGGTGAAGAAATTCTGTCCCAGGAATGGCAAGAGGCGGGATTTGATGATGCTGGCTCCTCCATACATGCCACCTGTCAGTAATAAGGAAATGTTATACAAGCAAGTATAACATAACTTTTTGAAATCATAGGATATGGAAGTTTTTTGTATAGTACATGTATAGACTTACATTTGTATATGAAGTGTATACTATTTGAAATAATGCTTAAAGGTACATGTATATCAATAAGTTATAGTTTTCATCAAACTTATCTGGCTTAAATGTAAATGTAACAAAAACTAGAACTGTCCAATCAGGACAAAATACCCCCCCCCTGGGTTTTTCAGAAGTAAGTTTTTGCATAATAAAGATTACAGAAGTTAAGATTATGACTGAATTATGATATACATGTAAAAATTTTCCTTATCTTTACAGACCACGCCCCCTCCACCTAACCTTGCTGGTATAATCCTGACTCGACCTGGGTATTACACAATCCCTTCTATTGAGGAACTGTGTGAACTTGTGGATGAGAATGGGGACTGTTTTGTGGAAGGACTGACAGTGGGAAGGGAGGGATATGGAAGTATATACTTTCATGGGCCTCTCAATGTAGCCAACCTCAATCTGGATGATATTGGTAAGAATTTGAACAGAATTTGTGCTGATTATAAGTTACTTTTACTTGAATAAAAATTGCTGCTATGATAATTTAACAAACATGACCTGTATCTCTGTAAAATTTTCAAATGCTTTGTGTTTTCATGTTTGCGTTTATAATGTATTGTGTGTGTTTACAGTGCACATTCGCCGGAAGGAAGTGATTGTATACCCTGATGACGATAACAAGCCTCCTGAAGGGGAAGAATTGAACAGGAAGGCAGAAATTACTCTTGACTGTGTATGGCCTACCGATAAAACTACTCGATCCTACATCAAAGCAAGTTCTCACCATGACTCAGCTCTCCTTCTGTAGTGGTTGATTGATGCACCATTCTTTATACATTGTGAAACGGTCAGAGAGTATCAATGAAATTTCTATTTAATTCACATTGTGATTGTATTTTAGGATCCAGAGAGATTAAAAGCCTTGGGTTACCATGAGAAGATGGAGGAAATTACTGCACGCATTGGAGGTCGCTTTCTGGACTACCGTCCAGAGACAGGCTCATGGGTATTTGAGGTAAATCTTTAATTTATTGAATGCCTGTTTATAATGGTGTATTTAGTTGTAATTGATAATTTTTGCAGTAAGAAAAATTTCACTAGTTTGTTGAATAAATTTCTTCTTAAAAAAAAAAAGGCAATGGATTTTAAAGATTCATTTTAATCAAGGTAAATTTAATCTCAGTACTTTAACTTTTTGTTGTAGGTGAAGCATTTTACTAAGTACGGTCTGGAAGATAGTGATGAGGAGGATTTGTCTGCCCTTGCTCAAATGAAGAAAACAAGCCAGGTTAGTACCTCCTCATACTAGAGAGTTCCACACCCCACTGGACCAGTGGATCCACCCTCAATGGATGGTCATCTCTGGATCTTAGGGGAATAATCTGTCTAAGGACACAAACTGAAAACAGAGCATTGTGAATATATTAAAAAAAATGTTTATCCATGCTTGCTTTTAATATGTAAATATGTGTAGGCAATGAAAAACACATATATGTTCTCAGTATAAACAGTGTAATTATAACTATTGGGATATTTTTTGTCTGTGTGTTTGTAAATGCATGTATATGTGGGTTAACCAGCATACATATTTCTTTTAATTGTATTCTGTGAATATGGTTTATTTTTAATTGTGTCAGGATGTGCCACTTAACTTGACTTTATTGCAAATCTGGGCTGTGATTGATTGGTAAATTTTACAAAGTGCAATGATTTTATGAAATTATGAATATTTGTAGCAGTTTTACTTGTATGTATATGTACATTTTTTTTATTGTAATACTTTTTATTTTAAACAAAATTATAAACACTATAACCTTTCTTTGAAATTTTAAGTCAATTATTAATAGACTTAATTAACTTTTTATTGATGACGAAGTCATCATCATTGATTGTTTTGTGTACATATACTTTTTTTATACATTTCTTGACTTACTTTGAAGTTTGTGGAAGCAATGTATATCATTGTGAATTGTTTAAAAATACATGCTTGTTGCAGTTTATGTTTTTCTTTTTATTTATGATTATTATAGTTTTATCAATTTTTTATTTGATTTTCCCTTTCCTGTTTTGTTCTCAATTTATAAAATTATCATAAATATACTTTTAGTATGGTTTTATTGTACATAGAAATCAAAGGGATTGGTAATACTATACCCAAGTCATTATTTTATGTGAATGCATGTATATCTGTCCTCTGCTAGCAACAGTAGGTAGCTTCTGATTGACTCTTAGAGGAATTTTGCACATCAGGAAAAACTGAGTAAGAACAAAGATTGAAATCCCACATCTTGTTTATTAATACCGAATGGTATTGTTACTGCAGAAATTTGAATGTTTTCTTTTTTTAATTTATCAAGTGGCAATAAAAGAACCACAGAAATTATCTGTAACATGTTATAAGTTATTTTTAGAAAAAAATATGTAATGCATGTTCAAGTACTTTAAACCCCATCATTATAGGGGGTGGGGAAGCTAGCTTAACAGTTACAAAAATATGTGACTTTCAAGTCAATAGAATGTAAATATATCCTGTTGCACCAATGAAAGTTTTACTATTCAAATGCACCCAGATTCCTGCCAGATCCAAATCAAAGTGTTCTTGTTTATTGAAAAAGTGAATAAAACAGACAAATACAGTCAGACATTGTTATTTTGGACGAAGCTACATGAGTTTATAACCGTGTTTATTACTGTAGGTGAGGGATATGAGGATGAGATGGATGAGCAGCCCTCTTCCCACCGCCTGGCTCAGAGTATGGGGGTCAGTGCCCAGAACATGCAGGTCATGAAGGCCTCATTCTTCCAGGAAGATGAAGCTCCACCACAGCAGGGTAACATGATTTATTCAATTCAGCATGTATTAATATGGTGTTAGTGTGGAATGTTTTAGTTGTTTGAAATGTTTGCAGTAGGGGGAGGGGTCAGCTGACTTTTTTTCCCAACCCTTGTAGAATAATGAAAATAAAGTATTAATTTGGAGTTAATTTTCCTAACATTGCATTCTTGAAAAAAATAATTTAATATAAAATCAACTCATTTTGAGATCAAGAATTCAGACTAATTGGGTCATGAGTTTAATATTATCAGCTGTAAGAAAAATAGATACAGATGAGAATATGCCATGACAAAAATTTTCAGTGTTTAACTTTTGTTTCAATTTTCATCATTGATGCCCTGTGTATTTCCTTGGCAATATCTGTTCAAATAATTCCTCTATGGTTCTTATTGACTTGTTCAATTTCTGCATGTTTTTAATGTGTGGATATTTTGTTACACAGACATATTGAGTTCTACTCGTCTGAGTGGGAAGAAGGAAGCGAGTATGTTCAGTGATGCCTACAAGAATTCCTTGATGTCCCCGGTCAAGCTCTCAGGCATCCCTAAGAATGTTAGCATTGAGAGAGGTATGTTTGCATTTCTTTATCTGACAGACCATTAGTTTTGAACAAAAAGTGGTGCTTAAAATGAATTTATTTTTCTGTAGATTCTATTTGATAATTTTGAAGCTTAGTCAGTAATCAAGTATCTTTACATGTTTGTTGGAAAATAGCCTTGAAATTTCAATCTACTGGTAAAGAGACATTTGAATCTAACGGTACTTATATAGAGACAGAGCAATGGTTTAAAGAAAAATTTTTGTTTAGGTGCCTTTCCACCAAGGATTGTTACTCCAGAACCAATCCGGCCAGCAAAATCCAAATTCCATATGCCTCCAGTGGATGAGCACTTGCCACTTCCTACTGGGATGAAGTCGGATGACCTGCCACGTCGGATAGTAGGGGCTAGAATACCAAGATCTATTCCAGAGTTCCAGGACTCTACAATGTATGATAAGCAGGATGTTATAGTTGATGCGGCCCTGTTCCATGGTCGGTCGTTCCGTGTAGGCTGGGGACCAGGCTGGACATTTGCACATGCTGGATCAACCGTTACGCAACAAGTCACAGGTTAGAAAATTTGGTGGGAAAAGTTTTCTAGATTTTAATATTCATATTTTTGTTTCCAAATCAAATAACTTTTATATTAAATGTTGTAGGTGCAGAAGAAACATCTTTCTCAGTCTTATCAAGCTCAAGGAAAAAGAAAGTTGGTCCCACCAGCTGGAATGCCGTTGTAGAAAAGTTAGATGTGACATCCTACTTCCAACCTGAGGACCCAGTTGTTGTGGTAATTTATATATACATGTAGTACATCTAGCATTTCTTTTAGCATCCACAATTGTCTTGTTTTAAAGAAATCCAGAAGATAATGATTTTTTGGTTTGCAAGAATTTGAAGTATATTGAACTTATAGGATGACAATGACAACTGTTTTAGAATTTTGGCCATGATTCTCTTCCTTTTGTTTAGTGTTGGGTCTGTATATATTTTTGTTGTTCTGTAGCGAAATCATGAAGAGTTGCTGTCCATACAGTTAGTACACTCCAGGAGGGATGTGGAGGATGGATGTCCAGTCTTTGCCCCCAGGGAGGGGGAGACAGCCCTTCAACACATTGTGGATCAGATCAAGCAGGATAAGGAGAACTCAGGTGAGATTGAGATAAGTAAATAAACACTACAATGTATGATACTGTTATATGTGCTCACAGCTGTAAATCAAGGAGGAAATTTTTAAACTGTATTCACATATTTACAAACTTTTATATTAGTAATTTTTAATGGCAGTGTATACTCATGAATTTATTGTTACTTTTATACTGTATACACAAAAAAAAATTATGTTTATTTTATGGATGTCAAATCAGTTGATTTTAAATACTCGGTTACTCAGATGTTTTTCCGATCGAGTACCCGGGTACTCGGTAAAAGTGTAAATAAATAATAACAAGTAACATTGATAACTGTAAAACAATGTAAACTCTTGTAGAAATAAAACCTCATGCTCCGATGAGAGATTTACCCGTAAAAACATTTTTAAAGATCAATTTATTTATCTGATAAACACAAGGAATAAAATCATAAATGGTTCACAGAGTTTTTTTCTTTTTTAAATAATAATCTGCTCTGTAATTGTAATGTTACTCTTTGGTTGCGTTTGACTTCCAAGTAATCAGTGGTCAGAGCTACAGTATCGACTTGTTCAAATTCTCCTATAACAGAGCGGATTTACGATCTTCGTACATGTTTTCGATCCTATATTTTATAGTATTACGGGACAGTATGTTGTAATTTGTACACAATGGACATCAGCTTTTTTAAAACCTTTGCCTTCAACCATTTGAATTAATTGGCATGTAATCAAACACAACCATATCAACAATGTATTCGCACGTGTAATATATCATTTGTCTCTTTCCCCGAGGATTTACTGCTTCTTGGAGAATTGACAAAATTATCTAATTTATTTAATTAAAGACAATAGACCTTAAACGATGTGAAGTGAAAACAAATCATTAAAGCAAACAAAACATAAGGGTAGAAGATAGTCAAAGGTGAAAAAAGCCAGGTAGCAGGTGTTTAGTCACGATAAACACTGCAATAACGGTCATTTAGAGGTGTAGAAAACCCTAATTACTGTATGTACAAATGCAATGAACATTTAACGTTTGAAAACCGATGTTTTAATGCATTAATAAATGAGCTTAGAAACATTTAAAATTATACATCCGAGTAACCGAGTACTGATTTTAGTATTCGATACTCGGACATTTGATTGAGTACCCGGTTAACCGGGTACTCATTGACATCCCTAGTTTATTTGTACTAACTGTAGTCACATTAATTTATGTCGTAATTTTACAGTATGTACAGTGTACACCTAACTGAATATTACATGAGATTGATGAGAAACTGTATACACTTAAACTGACATTTTCGTGTATATATCATAAACACATGAATTGATGTTTACTGGTATATACAGTATACACATGACAGAATGATTACAAGTTATATTGTATAATGTATATTACAGAGGGACACCCCGACTTTGACAGTGTCAGCTACTCTGAGACTTTGTGGAACCTTTGTTCTGCTCTGTTTGGGAATTTACCAGGTACTCATTTAATCCTTCTTGTTAACTATGTTCATTTAGGTGCCCTATAATAATAAATGTGTCTTTTTGGCACTTCATCATCTTTCCATCAACACTTTAAACTTATTTCAATTTTAATAAATCTTCAAAAATTAAAAAAAAAAATACAGAGTACTTAAAAATTTTGGATATCTTGATCAAAAGTCAAAGGTTAAGATAATGGCAAACGACAGAACCCAAGCCAATTCTGACTCTGTCAGTTTTCTTGCTAATAACCTTGTCCATTTTCAATTTACCTCTAGTATAGGACATACAAACTGAGTTATATTTCAGATGACATCGCTAACCTTTATGAAGTACAACATGCCAGAAGAGAGGCCGTGTCAAAATGGCTGTCCTCAACTGCCAGTGATAAAATCAAAAAGGAGATTCAAGAAGCCAAGTATAGGGTTTGTATCACCTAAGTTTGGTGCAAGAGTTATCAGAGCATTTATAGAGCTTAATATTTGAATGATTACCTATTTCTTTCAGTTGTATGCATGTGTATGGAGTTTTGTGTTTCTTGCAGGGAAAGAATCACCTACCAGCTCTGTTTGCTCACCTGACAGGTGGACAGGTAGCAGAAGCCTGCAGTCTGTCCCAGAAGAGCGGGGATACAAGACTGGCCTTGGTTCTATCACAGTGCATAGGCAGTTATATTCCCAAACAACTTCTTGACATGCAGCTCAATGAATGGGCAGAGTTAGGGGTGAGTATTTAATCTTATTAAAGGAGTATTAAGTTTTCAATGTTCTTTAGGATAAAATCAATAAATTGTGTCTTATTTGTATATCATTACACCTCTGATTTTGATAATTTATGATTTATAGGCCTTTAAGTTTATTGAGGAGTTGCGTCTGAAGCTGTATGCTCTACTAGCTGGGCGTCTGGTGTGGCAGGCCCCTCAAACAACAGTAAATACCTGTGTGGATTTGGACTGGAAGAGAGCTTTTGCTTTACATTTATGGTAAGATATAGTTTTGCAGAATCTAAATGATGTTATGAAAATAAATTATTGTATTTCATTTAAATTTACTACCTTAAACTTGTTTAAAATAAGTGTTTCTTTAAAAAAATTGGAATTTTAGGTACATGTGTCCCCCAACTGCTCCAGCCCAGATCCACAAAGCCCTGGAGGAATATGAGATGGGATATAGAGGAGACTCTCCCCTAGGGATGTATTGTAGCCCTCCATTGCCCCCATACCTAGAGGAAAGTGAAAGCGGGGATAAAGAGAACATCCAAGACACTACCTACCACTTACTCAAACTGTACTGTCAACGTACCTACCCACTAGAGAGCTTGTTTAACCCCATGTCATCTACAGTGAATCACATGGACTACAGACTTAGGTGAGAGATTCATGACATTTCTTCCATGCACTTTTATTAACTTTTGTAAGATTGAAAGTTCTGCTAATTTTTTGTTTATTCTATCATTTAAAACTCTTTAACTGATTTAAGCTTAACCATTTAAATTGACTTTCTGTTCCAGCTGGCACCTACAGCAGGTACTCCAGTCTGTGGAATCCCAGTACCGTCACCTGTCTGCCTACCACACAGCCTGTCTGCATCTCAGCTTCGCCGCCCAGCTGGAGTCTATAGGGATGTGGGAGTGGGCCGTGTTTGTGGTACTACACCTAGAGGACAGGAGAAGGTAAATACCTGTACAGGTGTACACTTACCTTGTGTCAAGAAAAGAAATTATACATTCAAGATGTTCATTTTCATAGCAAAGTAACAGAATGATTGCTTTTGCTTGTATATGATTAGATTTCTGATACTTTATATTTGATGAAAGCCTAACTTTTTGATTATGTTTCAAAAGTCGAGAGTGGAGGACACAAGATCTGTTGAGCAGAAATGTGTCAGTGAAAGAAGAGTTCGATGAAAAGGAAATTTTTCTGAGAGAGAAACTTGATGTTCCTGTGGAGTGGATTCACTTTGCAAAGGTTTGTTCAAATACAGTGAAACCCCTTTATCTCAAACTGGATGGAACTGAAGGAAAAACTTATCCAAGATATCCGAGAATTAAAGTTACTTAAATTAATGAGTGATAGAGACTCCCATTATCCAATATCAATGTTCAATAAACTGAAGTTCAGCTGCACATGTGTAGAAAATATTGCATAGAATAGAATAAATTAGACTTCTTCAGTCCTGTTTAATTGAAGCATATGTGGTTTTATCATGTTTTGCTTTGATATGGATATAGGATATTGATAAAAATTATTTTTAACCAAACAGGCACAGAAAGCTAGGTACAATAGGAATTATCATGCTGAGGCTGTTCATTTGCTGAAGTCCAGAAGGTGGAATGAATGTCATAAAGTCATTCTGCGACATTTGTCCTCTGATGCCATAATTAACGGTACAGTCCATAATATTTTTTTCCTTTTTGGGATTCAGCCATGGGAAAAAATACAGAATGTAACTAGTAATTTAATTATTATTTTTTTTACAGAAAACAATAGTTACCTGTATGGGTTCCTGATAGAGCTGGCACCACCTGACAGGTGTAAACAGATCCTAGACTGGTCTGTTGGGGGACAGGTGTTGTTAGATTATCTAACACTAGTTCAGAATCTGGAACAGCTTAAACTAGAAGTGGAGAGAGATGGGGTATGTTGTTATGCAGTATTCTGTAATAATTGTAGTTCAGCCATCACAGGAAGCTTACATTCTTCCATTTACCGGGTAACTTGTACAATGTATACTTTCTCTAGAAGTATACAGTATATTGTGTTTTATTTGACCCCCTTCTTCCCTCTACCTGTTACATCCTAACTTTTAAGTGGTGGATATTTTAATCATTCAAATTCCTTATTTTCTGAGCTCTTATGGGGATAAGTGAGGTATTCTAATTTTCGTGTTTCAGATAAAGTTTTAAATCATATTCATTGCAAATAAATGAGGGAGGAAATCTGCTAAATTACAGTATTTCATGGAATATATGAAAACCAAACTCCATTGCACATATCTAGGTATGTAATATTATTGCTCTTGTTTATTGAGCCTTCATACATCTGTGTTTATTTCAGCATGAGAGTGCAGTAAATATAGACGGCCTGAGATCAGAAATCACGTCCCTGTGTGAGCGGATCTCTAACCTCCCATGTTATCAGTCCAGGGACAGGTGAGTGTCATATATATACATAGATACATAAAGTAGGTCAGATATCACGTCCCTGTGTGAGAGGATCTCTAACCTCCCATGTTATCAGTCCAGGGACAGGTGAGTGTCCTATATATAGATACATAAAGTAGGTCAGACATGAGAGGATCTCTAACCTCCCATGTTATCAGTCCAGGGACAGGTGAGTGTAATATATATACATAGATACATAAAGTAGGTCAGACATCACCTGTGTGAGAGGATCTCTAACCTCCCATGTTATCAGTCCAGGGACAGGTGAGTGTTGTATATATACATAGATACATAAAGTAGGTCAGACATCACTTCCCTGTGTGAGCGGATCTCTAACCTCCCATGTTATCAGTCCAGGGACAGGTGAGTGTCCTATATATATATAGATACATAAAGAAGGTCAGACATCACCTGTGGGATTGCATCTCTAACCTCCCATTTCATCAGTCCAGGGACAGGTGAGTGTCCTATATATACATAGATATACATAGATATGTAAAGTAGGTCAGACATCACTTCCCTGTGTGAGCAGATCTCTAACCTCCCATGTTACCAGTCCAGGGACAGGCGAGTGTTGTATATATACATAGATACATAAAGTAGGTCAGACATCACCTGTGTGAGAGGATCTCTAACCTCCCATGTAATCAGTCCAGGGACAGGTGAGTGTCATATATATATAGATACATAAAGTAGGTCAGACATCACCTGTGTGAGGGAATCTCTAACTTCCCATGTTACCACTCCAGGGACAGGTGAGTGTCATATATATACATAGATACATAAAGTGGGTCAGACATCACCTGTGTGAGAGGATCTCTAACCTCCCATGTTATCAGTCCAGGGACAGGCGAGTGTTGTATATATACATAGATACATAAAGTAGGTCAGATATCACTTCCCTGTGTGAGCGGATCTCTAACCTCCCATGTTATCAGTCCAGGGACAGGTGAGTGTCCTATATATACATAGATACATAAAGTAGGTCAGATATCACGTCCCTGTGTGAGCGGATCTCTAACCTCCCATGTTATCAGTCCAGGGACAGGTGAGTGTCCTATATATATATAGATACATAAAGTAGGTCAGACATGAGAGGATCTCTAACCTCCCATGTTACCAGTCCAGGGACAGGTGAGTGTCCTATATATATAAATACATAAAGTAGGTCAGACATCACCTGTGTGAGTCTTAATTTAATTTTTCTGCTGAAATTTGTTGAAAAAGACAAAAATATTATTGAGGTGTTATTTTTAGTTCATTTCTTGTAACTTGGTAGTTTTATAATATAATTTCAAAATAATTTAGCTAAAGGCATTGTGGTGATATTACATGAAATGTGAAATTAAAATTTTACAGCTCTTTTGAATTTCTTAAGATATCGTAGGAATGTACTATGTACATGTATTATTAAGCTTCCTGTCAGTTTGTCTCTATATAACCCATACCCTACTATTCTCGCATAGTGGTCTAAGGATTTATATAGCGTAAGCATACTATGCCGAAATAGAGCACGGCTTAATTTACTGAATAAAATCCTTCCATGCACGCCCCGGGAATCGAACTCACGACCATGAGGTTGTCAGTCCGTTGCCTTATCGATTACGCCACAGAGACGATCACTGATTGGAGGAATTTTATTAAATATATAAACTTAATTTATACAATTGACACAAGAAGTAAAAAATAGACAAATATTATTTGAAAACAGTTATATTATTCTAAGGAACCTTAGATAAATGTGTACAACAAAGTTTCAAACTAATTACATACAGATCGTTAGATGAACTGATATCATGGGGTCATTAAAACGCTTTCTTATATAACGCTTGATTGAAGGATGTAAAAGAAAATTATCAATGAGAATCGACGTCTGCAAACAAATCAGTCTTACTAACAAAACTGAAAATAAAGATGAGTTGCCTTGGGACAGAAAATCCTGACTTATTTAGAGAAAATACTAGTAACCAAAATAACTAAGCATGCAACCAATTTTAGCATGAAGATTTTGAATGAGTTCTTGCAAGTGCGCTGTGTTAGCACCAATATTTTCAGGAAAAAGTCAAATGGATTGCCGCATAAATAATTACAACAGTCAGCATAATAATAACAATAGTGTTGCATTATGCATGTACTATGCCTAAATAGTAGGCAGGGTTTGACACATAGTGCACTCGCCTCCGGCTCGTGCACCATGTGTCAAACCCTGCCTACTATTTAGGCATAGTACATGCATAATGCAACACTATTATATAAATAGCAAATGGAAATCATAAAAAGCAGGACCATTAGATTTATTTGCAACATCATGCATGAATTTTGAATATGTTAAAATTTTTTAAAAAGTGTTGTGTTATATACATAATATTAACATTTTAAAGAAACATTTTCAGATTGTGCCAGTCTGAGATCTCCAAAAGATTGGCTGTGTTGTTCCGCACCATCCTAAGTTTACAAGGAGAAAATGAGGTTTCAGCAAGGTAAAGTAGATACATGTATAAATAAAGTGTAAATAAAACATGTTGCGAATTCATGGAAAGACTTTTTATCTAATGCTGATTGTATTACTATTAGTGATTATGGTAGTCTTGCTTAAAATTATTTCATTGTGAATATTTTTGCAAAAAATTGTAGGTGTGTTGAAATTTACAAGATAATTAAAATATTTATAAAATATTATTTGCAGATTTATGGCCCCTCACATTGGACATTTACCAATGCCAGAAGACTATATACTACAGGAGCTAAGGAGTCTGACGAGAGACTTCTCAACTAGTTATCTCCGTGCTATCAACTGAAGCCAAGGACTGGCACCAGTTATATGGTGGAACAACAGGAACAGGCAGTGTAAAACTACTGTCAGGAGGCCATTTCTGGATTCATCAAGCATAAGTTGATCAGATATCTGAGTCACTTTAAATCATGAGATTCTTTTAAAGGATCAGGTTCAGTTGAAATGATCTGATTTTATCTTAGGTTATATTGACATATTTAAACAACTTATGATATTTATGTTTTCTATGTGCCCAAGTGAATGTTGGGAAAAGATTGAAAATTTATATTAAAGCAGAATTTTGCACAAAATGTTGACATGTCTGAAAATATTGAAATGTTGTGTTTTTCTCTATCTTAATATTTCAATAAAAAGAAGTTATGATAGAAAAATAAAAATTGTTACCCTGTGTAAATTTTCATTACAATGATATGTGACATTTTGAAAGTGTATTAATATTCTGTAGTTGAAGACTACATTTCAGAATGAATTAAAATAAAATGAAAATATACTGTGAATGTATGTTCTTTTTTATGCATATACATGTACATGCTTAGGGCTTTTTGTTTGCTTACCTGGCCATCTCGAAAATTCAGTTTTTGAACCTTTTGTACCAGGGTAAGTCATGAAAGTTGAATCTCAACATGTGACTATTCAAAAATGATTTACAACACCAGTTTGAGTTTCACAGAAAAGTTTACCAATGTTTATAGAAATTGGTTTATAGAATTTGGTTCCCTTGATTTTCATTGGGGGGGGGCACTTTGGTTATGCTTTAATCAGTTAAGATTATGATTTGATACTTGGCATACAAGTGTTAAAGTTTACAGAATCAGTTGCTCACTTTTTTCATACTTACATTTAAAACCTTAGATGCATGTTTGTGTTTAATAAAAGGAGAGGAGATGCAGGGCACAAATTGTGGAAAGTAAATTACTACTTTCACATCACTTTCCTTCGAGTTTACAAACAAAGTTGAAGACACAAAACATGCTCTGTTAGAGTTAGAGGCATGTAAAATTTGAATGAAAATCGAATTTATCTTCAGTGTTATATATGAACTGGTTTATCAGTTTCTACCTGAAAACTTGGAAGAATGATTAATTAAGACAAAAATTATTTAAATGTGTAGCTGCCGGAGTCATTGCAAATTCTATAACAAAATTAATGACATGATTTCATAGGCCAAAGTAATTTGCTTTTTAAAAAGTGTTTAAATGTGGAAAAAATATGACGTACTTTTTGCGATATAAATTAAAGGGCACGTGTATGAAAATAGCAAATTGGTTGTGTCAATACTCAAAATCATCCTAAAACAAAAATATTTGTCCGGAATTATCGTGACGTCTACGATTAAAAATTAGAATTTTGCGCATGTGCAGTTCTACCAAAACCCGGATCCAAGAAAGAGCGTCGAAAATGGCGGAATCTTTGAGACGTCTTGTGAATATCGGTACATTCACTGTGCTCCAAGAGAAACTAGAGAGGTGGCTGGACAATTACTACGTAAGTTTAGAATAATAGTTTGAGTACGCATTTGTGTGCAACTATGAATTACGTTAGTTTTTACTGCAATTCACACAATTTTATTTCGTTCAAGTCTGGACTCGGTTGCTAAGGTTTAAGGACACCTGCACTGGCCTTGAAATGATAAATGTCATTTTTGCAAATCATCAGTTTTAAAAGTATTGAGTTAAAAATAAGAATTGCTTTGAAATTTATTACACTTAAAGTGCATATTTGTGTGATAATGATTAATTCTGTTCCATTATTGAACCTACAAATGTTACCCATTCATCAGCCTGAAGTTCATGTCCCATTTGTTCAATCTTTAACGTTGTTAAAAATAATATGCAAGAAAACTGCATCAAGGAATGAAGATTACATGTCATAAACGTTGAACGAAAAAATTAATTTATTTTGATTGATATCCATGTAATAATTTTTATATCTTTTTGGGGAGGATGGATGTCTGTCAGATATTGCTTTTATATGCTAGTTTGTAATGTTTTAAGAAATTCATTCAGTATGTTCAAAGTTCAAATACTAACTTTGTGTAAATGTGAGACATTGCTCAAGATATCTTGATTACATTATTACAATGCAATCAGTTGTCAGCAGTTGTCGACTATTACCCCCTCACAGTTCTTAATGTATCAGTGTCATTGGCTACTAAATAAGGCAATTGTTTAAATCATGTCATAAAATTACATATACAAACTTGATAAAATTATCAAAAGGGGTCTTTGTAAACAAACATCTTGTTCCAGTCCTCTTTTATTGCCCATTTAAATGCCCAATACTGATTCATACTTTCATGTTAAACTTCCATAATTTTTATGATAGAAAATATACAGGAGTTTGTAGGGGTTTGATAAGTAATGAATCATGTTTTGGTATTTTTTTTATCTTCATTGTGAAATAAAGTTTGCATTCATATGAAACTTATTTTGAAATTGTATTCAGAGTATGGACTGACCCTTTCTATTCATAACACCATGCTGATTATAAAAGTAAGCTGAATTCATTCAGCAAAAGAAAAAAAAATTCTCTATTTTCTAGAATTATTATTAGTTTGCTCTCTTTTGTGCAGATACCTTGAGTGGTCTGTGCACGTGTTAGCCTAAGTGTTTTTGTGTAACAAAATATACATATGTATATACATGCTTCATTTACATCTATCTTATAAGAAAACCATTTGTAAAGAAGCAACATTAGAAAACCTTCGTGTAAAAGTTTAATGATACTTGGCACAGTGTGTATTTACTCTTCCCTAAATTTTGTGACGTTAAACTAGCAGGAATTTAAACACTTTTGACTAATCTAGATGTCAATAACCAGATTCCATTGCCGTATGTAAATGTCAATGAATAAACGTAATCAGCATGCCTGTGATAGTGTACACTGAATTAGGTGTGTATTCCCGCCACTTGATTGGAATTTGCAAGCCTCAGCAAGTTCCGGCTTCTCTGTAGACATTTAAATTTGGACTCAAGTCTGAACCTGCTTACCAGGTAAAAGTTCTATTAAATTTTAACCGAGCCCATGTAATTCTAATCATGAAAAAACTTTCATAAAAGGTCACTGCAACAACAGATCAATAAAAGTACTCAAAACTATTGATTGTTTTCATCTATAGTTTTTAGAAATCTAGGGATGGGCTTTTTATTGCTGTTCCTATAGAACTTTTCAGACATGTTCAATTTGTATATATATAGTTATCTATTTACATTGTACTTACTTTGGGAAATTTTGAATTTCTTTTTGTATGGTTTATGATTTGCTAAAATCAAATTAAATGAAGATGTGATTTAAATGCTTTCCATTAAAAAAATCCAATTTATTATACAAAGTTTTAACTTGAAAAAATAATCATCAGTAGAGATGTGAATAAATGAATATGTACAAAACGTAATAACATTCCATGCTATTAAATGAATGCTGCTAAAAACACAAGTGTAATTGTTTATTCTCTTTATCAAATGGTCCTTAAACTTTGGCTCAAATTATCCCCGTCCTATATATCAGGAAGACATTAATTATTTACCAAGATAACTACAAAACATGTCAAACTCATTTATTTTCTAAGTTTTCATTCAAGAAGCACTTATGGTTCAGCAAGTAACCATGGTGCAAAATAAATGAGGGATCTAGCATTTCTTTGATGGAGTACTATTAGGAATCAATTTGTTTCAGAAGGTAAAAAGGTGAACATGATCTTTTCTATATTTGCCAGGTCCCACAATTCTAGGGAACACTACTATGAGAACATATACATTGATTGAATATATCCTTATATTAACATGATTAAGTAATATTTTGTCATAAATCAAGAAGAAACCTCACTCAATTTATGTTTTGCAATACACAGGAATATGAAGAGCAGGGTTAGATATCCAAAATGTATGTTCTTTTAATTGAGATGGGTTAATTCTATTGAGAAATGAAAGAAAGGTACCTTTTTGAATTGGAAATTGGACCTTTTAATGCTCTAATTAAAGACAATCAAAGACCTGCATTATAAAGTATGATTCTTTTAAGTTAGTACAGCATTGTTAATTTGTACAGCTGCATGTATAATATAGCTACTCCAGTAACTCGATTTACTAGTTAACAAGTTAACAAGCACAAAACAGATTTCTGTCAGTCTCAGGAATAATGTAAGTATAAACCTGTTATGAAAATGACGATTTATTTTGTAGATAAACACATGTGACCAAAATGTAGCCAGGTGTTGTGAGATTGTAGAACTCAATGCCAAAGTTCAAGGACAGCTGTTCAAACTCCTCCAGGTCACGGCAGAGTCAGGTATACATGGCACTATAGCTGTGCTAGAAATTGAATAGCTGCAAAAATTGAAATTCATTGAACAGCTGTATTGAAGATATAGGGATATTTTTGATCAAATATATTACAGAAGTCTTGCTTTTATAATTTTTATTCTTTTTATATGATCATTTACTTCACAAAAACTCACTTATTTTTCATTTTACTTATCTAATTATTAAAAAGTATATAAGTTTGGGGTGATGACAAAATATAGAATTGTTTTCTTTTCCCTATTCAACTGAGGATTACCTCTATTAGAGATTTCATAACTTAAACACTTGTTTGATCTGTATTATCACATCATGTAGATGAAGTAAATTCCATAGACTAGTTTACCAAGATAAGTTCTTAGGAACAAATCTTAGGTATGAGATATGGGATGGAAAGTTCTTAAAATTTTATGGTTTTAAATTATTGCAAGGAGACCAAGCTTCCCTTAAAAAATGTACAATCCAAGTTAGAGCTGAACAGAACCCTGACTTTGCATGATAATGCATAAATCATAGATTGTAGAAGTAAAATTGTACAAACTGAACTTATATAAACAGATTTTCACATTGGACCTGAACCAGAATAGTTAATTAGCTGTGGCATAATCAGATTAGCACCTTAAATACACAGCCCACTCATCCGTTCATTGTCACCTCAGCTTGTAAAGAAATGGCTCCACCTGGGGGCTTTTAATGCCTAAACTTTCTTTGTGTTTTACCCATCATGCAGTAAAAGCGATTGTGACAGAAAACATTGTCAATGCACAATGCAGTGAAAGATTCAATCCGTTATATCAATAAATTTTAAAATACTCTGTGCAAAAAGTTTTTGCAATATAAATACATATGGTATATTTTTTTAGCATAAGAGTAAAATTATTTAACCAATTACATATTTAGAAATTTACAGCAAATAGTGAAGTGTGCATAATAAATTCAACAATAATAATTCTTACAAAACTTTACAAATGCCTCAAGCATGTCAAGATAATAAAATTTCTGCAAAAGTAGGCTTTAAACTTTTTGAAGAACTTTTTAGCTCACCTGAGCCGAAGGCTCAAGTGAGCTTTTCTGATCACATTTTGTCCGTCGTCCGTCCGTCTAGCTGTCTGTCTGTCTGTCTGTCCGTCTGTAAACTTTTCACATTTTCGACTTCTTCTCAAGAACCACTGGGCCAATTTTGACCAAACTTGGTACAAAGCATTCTTGGGTAAAGGGAAATTTAAATTGTGAAAATTAAGGGCCAAGTCCCCTCACAAGGGGAGATAATCAAGAAAAGACAAAAATAGGGTGGGGTCATTAAAAAATCTTCTTCTCAAGAACCACTGGGCCAGAAAAGCTGAAACTTATGTGGAAACATCCTTGGGTAGTGTAGATTCTAAATTGTTAAGATCATGACCCCCGGGGGTTGGGCTGGGCCACAATGGGGAATCAAAGTTTTACATAGAAATATATAGGAAAAATCTTCTTCTCAAGAACCACTGTGCCAGAAAAGCTGAAACTTACATAGAAGTATTCTGGGGTAGTGCAGATTCTAAATTGTTAAAATCATGACCCCCGGGGATAGGGTGGGGCCACATTGGGGAATCAAAGTTTTTACATAAAAATATATGGGCAAAATCTTTGAAAATCTTTTACTCAAGAACCACTGGGCCAGAAAAGCTGAAACTTATGTGGAAGCATCCTGGGGTAGTGTAAATTCTAAATTGTGAAAATCACAACCCCCGGGGGTTGGGAGGGGCCATAATGGGGGATCAAAGTTTTACATAGCAATATATAGGAAAAATCTTTGAAAATCTTCTATTCAAGAACCACTGGGCAAGAAAAGCTGAAACTTATGTGGAAGCATCCCGGGGTAGTGCAGATTCTAAATTGTTCAGATCATGATCCCAGGGGGTTAGGTGGGGCCACAATGTGGAATCAAATTTTTACATAGAAATATAAAGCAAAAATCTTCTCAAGAACCACTGGGCCAGAAAAGCAGAAACTTATGTGGAAGCATCCTTGGGTAGTGTAGATTCTAAATTGTTCTAATCATGACCCCCGGGGGTAGGACGGGGCCACAATGGGGAATCAAAGTTTTACAATGTTGAATCAAAGCATCCTATGGTAGTGTAGATTTCAAATTGTTTTAATTATGATCATTTTGGTAGGGTGGGGTCACAATATGTGTTACAAGGGGGGAAATCTGGTTAGGAAGGGAATGTTCAAAGCTTCTCAGGTGAGTGATGTGGCCCATGGGCCTCTTGTTTCTTATAAAGTCTGTATTTGAGATGTTACTGAATTCATGATACTCATCAGTCATGTTAAAAAAATTATTTCTTTCACATTTTATTTTGCAGATTTTCTAAGATTTATTATACCCCCCGCAAACGAAGTTTGGGGGGGTATATAGGAATCACCTTGTCCGTCTGTTTGTCTGTCTGTCCGTCTGTCTGTCTGTCCGTCTGTCTGTGCAATTGTGTCCGGTCCATATCTTTCTTACAGAGGGACATTAGAATCTACTACTCCACACTAAGATTGCTCATAACCTAAGGGTGTGTCATGACCTTGACCCAAGGTCATTTGGGGAAGTTCAAGGTCACTGGAAGAAAAATTTCATAATTCATGTCCTGGCCCATATCTTTCTTATGGATAAACTTGGTAGGTTCTCATTTCACACAAAGATTGCCCATGACCCAAGGGTGTGT
>PRKT01000113.1:333295-346759 GCA_003671525.1 Saccostrea glomerata
AAACTGAACTTATATAAACAGATTTTCACATTGGACCTGAACCAGAATAGTTAATTAGCTGTGGCATAATCAGATTAGCACCTTAAATACACAGCCCACTCATCCGTTCATTGTCACCTCAGCTTGTAAAGAAATGGCTCCACCTGGGGGCTTTTAATGCCTAAACTTTCTTTGTATTTTACCCATCATGCAGTAAAAGCGATTGTGACAGAAAACATTGTCAATGCACAATGCAGTGAAAGATTCAATCCGTTATATCAATAAATTTTAAAATACTCTGTGCAAAAAGTTTTTGCAATATAAATACATATGGTATATTTTTTTAGCATAAGAGTAAAATTATTGAACCAATTACATATTTAGACATTTACAGCAAATAGTGAAGTGTACATAATAAATTCAACAATAATAATTCTTACAAAACTTTACAAATGCCTCAAGCATGTCAAGATAAAAAAAATTCTGCAAAAGTAGGCCTTAAACTTTTTGAAGAACCTTTTTTTTTTTATAAAGTCTGTATTTGAGATGTTACTGAATTGATATACTCATCAGTCATGTTAAAAAAATTATTTCTTTCACATTTTATTTTGCAGATTTTCTAAGATTTATTTTTGTTACATTTACATTAAAGCCAGATAAGTTTGATGAAAACTATAACATATTGATATACATGTACCTTTAAGCATTATTTCAAATAGTATACACTTTATATACAAATGTAAGTCTATACATGTACTATACAAAAAACTTCCATTTCCTATGATTTCAAAAAGTTATGTTATACTTGCTTGTATAACATTTCCTTATTACTGACAGGTGGCATGTATGGAGGAGCCAGCATCATCAAATCCCGCCTCTTGCCATTCCTGGGACAGAATTTCTTCACCTCGGGGGGATCTGTCACTGCCGATACAAGCCTAAGTGTTCTGGCCGAGGCTGCCGCTAAGAACAAGGAAATAGACGAATTACAGGACATGTATGAGACCTCACTCAACGAACTGGACGTAGACCTCAAAGAAAAGGATGTGGAGATTCAGGAACTGAAAGAGGAGTAGGTGTTGACAGGAAAATTAATATTTGGGGGAGAGAAGTTTTATTCACTCTGGAGGGACAGTTTACTTTTTGTAGAGTATTGTACAAATGGCTGCTAAGCATTAATGGTGAAGTATGAAGGAACTTCTGAAGACTTCAATTTTTTTGTACTGTAGAAAGATATGATATAAGTGCCTCTGAGGGAGAATAGTAAAGTAAGCTTATAAAAAAAGGGTATGCTGGGAAGCAGAGAAGCTACTTTTTTTTTTAGAAAGAAAATATACTTTCAACAAATGTATCAGATTCAAATATAATTGATGTATTGAGAAGGAATAGGCAGCATATATACCCCGTTATATTGGAACAGGAGTTTTCTGTGTACAGAAAATAAGGAAAGAGTTTCAGACTGTAACACTAATAAATTAATTAAGTACTAAATTTTGTGAAATATTTGGTTACTGAATTTGATATCCAATTACATTCCCTGGATGCTTGCATTAATTTTTTTTTTTTGCTTGAGAAATTGGAAAAGACAATGTTTTCAAAGCTTCAAATACATTACAGAGTTTATGACACAAAGAATGAATTAGACCGCAGCATGCGTACAATGAACAGTGACAAGATATTCCTGGAGAACGAGAATCGAGAGCTTCGCAGAAAGTAAGAAATTGAATCTTCTATTTGTCTTTACACAGATTAATGGAAGCAAAAGATGAGCTAAATAGAAGTCTTAGGGAGTCCACTAGCAATAAAATGTTGGGAGAGGTTGAGGTTCGAGAACTACGCAGAAAGTAAGGGCCCGTCTTGTATGGCTTTCTGTAGTCACTCTCCCAGGCATCTCTGTTATATAATGTGTCATTTAAATTAAAGCATTTTGTTTATTTTAAAATAAAATAATCAGTTATGTTTCATCATCTTCATGCTTACTAAAAGCTTAATTAGTTTATTGTTGGATTTATTCCACCCTAAATTTTTTGTCGGTATTTTACAAACGGTGGTGGCTCATGTCATATACAGTGTAGTACATGTACTTATATTTTTGCACCATCTTCGTGGTCCACCTAATACACAGCCATCGCTTAATCTCCCTGCATATATTATTTACTTTAGTATCAACTTTGCTTCCAACTTTACAGACTTATGTTTGCTTGCAGTGTGTGAGGACATTTTTACATGACTTGTTTATGTTTCTATTCAAGGTTTTTTAATTTTAGATTGTTCTCATTAAATTCTTCATTTAATTGTAGATTCATGATTTATTTTAATTTTATTTTTAAATGAAATTCTCAGATTTTGCATGTTGATATATATTTAGTTTGGATTGAATGCAACTCTTTTAGATAATGTCATGAGGTACTTTTCAAATATAGGAAATTGGGATTTTTTAAAGTGAATTAGTTGTCCTAAGTTATAAGTTTTTAGTGAAAAGAATTAAATGCAGTATTTTTTTTTCAGCACCAAACAGGTTTATTTCCTCTATGGCAGATAGTATTCTCACTTGGAACATTAAGTTTTAACATGTGTGGTTTTATTGATATTCCTTCATGTAGATTAGCATTAGCAGAAGATGAAGTGCGCACCTTACGATCAAAAGCGGGAATGCTGACCGATTACGAGACCCAGATTCGTCATCTCCGTGACGATATTGCCCTACTGACCGCTCGCAGAGACTCGCTATATCGGTCAACTTCCAGCTTTGCAAAGGATGACAGTATTTTGTCCTCCACATTGCGGGAGGAAAAAAAACCTGGGTAAGGTGTCGGGACGACACAGCGCTTGGCTTAGCTTCACTGACCCTGTAGCTTTACACATGTAGCCTAACACCTGGTGATGGGAAAATGTCTCTCTAACCATCGTCTGCATGAGCTGTTCTTTAATTTATTTCTGTTAATTTATCTCTGTTTTATTTCTTTTCAATCTTATTATTTTTACCAATGGCAATAGTATTTTTTATTCAACAAAAATAATCACATGCAGGAAGGTTTTGTAGAGTTGGTTCAATTTTTCTTTCCTAATGCCATTTTTATGGGAAAAGGGCTGATTTTTATTTGGATCTAATATTTATTGAAATATGATTGCTTTGTAGAAACTGATTTTCTGAAATTCACTAGCAAACCAAATAAGTTAGACAACTCTTCATTTGATGATAATTCATTGACTTCAAATTACTTACACGTCCCACAGTAGGATTGGAATCCGCGAAGTAAGGATCAACTCCTTACTTTGCGCCTCTGCGCCACTGGTAGACTGGTCCTTCAGATGAGACCGTATAAACCAAGGTCCCGTGTCGCAGTAGGTGCTGGCACAAAAAGATCTCTCCCTGCTCAATGTCCCTGAGTGACGAGCATAGGACAAAATTTGTAGCTCTCCACCAGCAAGTGTGGCATCTCCATATGTGTGAAAAATTTTCAAGAGGGACTTTAAATAATCTTTCCCTTTTAGTTTTTAAAAATTATAATAATCATGTTACTGTTGATATTCCTCATATTTAGGTCTTTTTATTAACAAATAGGTCATCAGGAAGATAAGTATGTTTCTGATTTGAATAAAAATTTAGGATAAATTTATATATAACAGCCCCCCCCCCCCCCTTAATTTTTTAAAAATAGTTTTTAGACTTCTTTCCATGAAAGTTTTCACTTTATAAAATATATTATATGGAGAAAAAGTATGAAACAAAGTCTCTTACTGAAATGTCACATTTGGAATGTCTATCTGCGATGCTTGCCATCTCTCTTACTGAAATTCTATGTTACTGATCTGGCAATGCTTAACTCCCACCTCCTCCAAAAGAAATTTTCTGCATAGCAATATTAGTATTTAACAAGTTACGTTACTTTTCCCAATGCTATTTTACATAAAACATCAAATATGTAACAAAACCTAGTCTACTGAACAAGAGTGTGCATGGAGAACCAGAGTATCTCGTTCCATGATTATTAATGGCAAGGGAAAATTGTATTCTTTTTCACAAAATTTGATTATATACTTATAAGTAGTGAATCTTATAAAAA
Source organism: Saccostrea glomerata (assembly GCA_003671525.1). Lineage (NCBI taxonomy): Eukaryota > Metazoa > Mollusca > Bivalvia > Ostreida > Ostreidae > Saccostrea > Saccostrea glomerata. The sequence continues at coordinate 337,342 of PRKT01000113.1, forward strand.
AAAAAATGAATATAGATGTTTACTAAGCTGTTTTCTTACTTATATCACTTAAAATTTTATGATTATACATTTAACTTAAACAATACTTTTCTTGTGAAAAAGATAATGTTCCTGGAATTTAAAATGATTTTGATATGAAAGTTCTGTCACATATGTAAAAAGTTTATTTTATTTTTATTGATGATAAATTAATAATAAATTCAGATATCAGAATTAAGCACAGTTCATGCATGCGGGATTGGGGACATTTTCACACGCCTTGTAGTTCTAGTCCTCACTGTTAACCAGGTCACGGAGGAGTATCACCTGTCCCCACCCCTAGAATTCTTAACCCCTCCATCATCATACTCTCCTATATGTCACTGTTCTTCTCCAGGCTATCTGATGCTCAGGATGAAATTGTCAAACTGCGTTCTAAAGCAGGCCTGGTTGATGATTATGAGCGACAGGTTAGAAACCTCAAGGATGAGCTGTCTCTGGCTTCTACCAAAAAGAGCTACCTGGACAGGTAGGTTCTCCATCAGGAACAAAATCATAACAGTAATGTAATTAATTATTTTTTAAATGAATATTGCACAAAGCTTTAAATGTTGGATAGCTTTCATGCCAGACTAAGGAGTTTACTTGAATATGAAGGTAAGCTGACAGCAGATCTTCCAGAGGTGACTAATGACTATAGAATCAACTGTATTTGGAGGGGTGAGGAGAAACATCTTTTGGAAAGCTTTTTTTCATTCACCGTAAAATTCATTTGATATTTTTATAGAAAGCTTCTGAAAAAGTTTGATTTCTCAAGTAATATTCATACTTAGTATTGCAATTATGGTACACACGTCGCAGTTATCTGACTTACTGCCAATCTAATGAGGAAGCTCTGTATCTCGGGAGATATATGGGGCACAAAATATTGTTAATCTACTGACAATTTAAAAATCAGTATGCAAAAAGTAAAATGTTTTCAGAGAGCTGAACTTCAAAGTAGTTGTCTAATTAATTAAGAATTATTATTATACCTCATTATAAATATTCTACACAACGCGCTATCTGATTGGTTTTAGGTTATCACGTGATCGGGCCGTAAAACTTCATATTTCCCGTCGTCGGCACGCTTTTCATCATATTCCACCTCTTCGGAACACCTAGTGAATTTTCCCGCAATATAGTTCTCGTTCGTTGAACGAAAACTCCAGAGAGTAGTTGACGTCACAATAGCCTAGTTGACGTCACAACACTGATGACAATGTGTTGACCAAAGGGTTTTATAGTAACTTTACATTAACAATGAAAGTGAATTTGAGAGCGGTGCCGAATTTGAAAGTTTATGTTTATTTCAAAGGCTTTGCTTGTTTCGGTATAATAAACAATTCATTGCATGAATGTTCGGGAAACATGAAGACTTATTCAGCCAAGAAATATCATATTCCCCTCGGGCGAAGCCCTCGGGGAATATGATTTTCTTGGCTGAATAAGTCTTCATATTTCCCTCACTATCATGCAATAAATGTATAATATGTATTTCTTCATGCAGCTTCCAAAAGAAAAAATATCAGGGAAAAAAGTTCAATACTTCATTACAAAATATAGAAAAAAATGTCGAGAAAAAATGTCAACAGCACATTGTCCCCTTTCACCTGAGATAGTTCTGCTAAGCTAAGTAACTGTCATTTTAAGTATCTTACTCTCTAGTCTCTCTTCATCTCTGGGAAAATTAATATCTTCCTCTTAAGCTGATAATCTTGACCAATGAAGTAAGTTAGCATTAGATCTTTAGGAAACGTGACTCTCCTTGAACTCCTGGTAGCTTTAGTACAGAAGTGTAGCAGTAACAAGGTACAGTAGAATTCTCTGACCACTCCATCCTTTGTTGCTCCCAGTATGGCTCCATGCTAGAGTCTCCATGTTTTTGTGATAATGTATGTTTAAGCTTGGAATAAGTTTAACACAGATCACAGAATACATAATGATGCCATACTATGCAGTTAATGATTGAACAAATCACAGCTGTTTTGCATGCAACTCACAACCCAATATTGTCACGTACGATAAATATATTTGGATGTTTTAAAATAATCATACACTGATCACTCTTAATTTTTTGATCACAGATTTCCTATAGATTTGGAAATTGATTTGAAAATAAATTTTTGTTGCAATATTATTTCATGCTTACATAATGAGTAGCTTCACAACTAATAAATACTCAGAACCATCCGAATTTTACAGTGATGTATACAGCTCCTTGGGTTCCTACCGCTACACCCCCCGTGTGGGCTCCCCTCTCTCTATTGACGACCCCGTACAGCGCGTCAGGCAGCAGAACTACATCTCCCGCTGGAATGACATGTTTTCTCAGGATCGCCTTGACGCCATGGACACACTGCGGAGATACTCAGACGATTATGAAAACAATCAGAGAATCATCTTCCTGGGCATTCAGGTTTATAATTGACCTTTTTTTCTTCTCCATTCAGCCATTACCTATCTCGGACTAAAATCTTAATTTTTCCAAATACAGTTTCAATTCAGATTTTGATTTACTGTGTAAGCATCAGAAATCTTATCATACTCTTTATCTGTATAATTCTTTAGGAGGCCTTCAGTGTAGCTAAGCTGGCATTCCGTCAGTTTAAGATGAAAGTCAGAGCTAACTTGGCAGCAACACATATTGGTCCTGAGACCCTGGAGGAGGCCGTACAGGATTACATCAACCGTAACACTGACCTGTGTGACCTCACTGGAATGGTCGCAGTAAGTCGCACAAAACACACATTCTTATACTGGGTAATAAGAATTGTTTTGCTAATTACAGAAAAAAATTGATAGGTTGTGGTAAATAAACCATTTATTTGTAAAAGTGTTTTCTTGAAGTTGCATTTTCTGTCACAATGGAATGAGCTACAATGAATAAATAAGACTAGTATAATTGACATTTACAAGATGAAAAATTTTATACATTTATATTGATATATATTTCTACTTTAGGATGTGATCCGTGCTCTTAACCGCAGCCCTAAGGTCTTCCTTCCTCCCGACGCAACCTTCTCCATCATCCAGCCATTTATCCGCGAGGCCTGCAAACTCGCCTGGAACATGAGTGCTCTCGCTCACCCACTGGACATTGCTGTTGCTACAGATGCTGAGCTCTTTGACAACAACAAGTGAGAAATTTTATTGAAATGTAGACTTTATAACATAAAATACTTCCCTTGTATAGAAGTTTTTGCTCTTTCATGATCTGCTATGTATTGGTTTTTGAAGATACCGCCGCAGCTACGATTCTGAATACACAGCACCACTGGTGAACCACCACATTTGGCCAGCTCTGATGCAGGGAGCCAAAGTCTTGATGAAGGGAGAGGCCTGCACCCGCAGGGGAGCTTCCCTGGTATGGCTAGATATATGACGGCCCAGACAATGAAAATTAATGAAAATACAAAAGAAAATTGAATATACACAGTTTACGCATTTTTCTGTGTAATAGTCAAACAAATTCAGAATAAAGCTTTCTTAAAGAAAGTCATAATAATATTATTGGTAAAAATTTTACATCAACCACAATTTCTTTAGATTGAAGTTATAGAGGTTCGGTAATGTACACGTAGCTATGAGATAGGTTGAGGATTTATTCTTAATTGTAGTTGCCATAAAAGGTGACAACATAGATGGCTTATAAAACAAAGACAAAGAATTTTTTTCTGTAAATGAACTGGTGCTGGGTTTCCATAAACATTTTTGCCAAAAAAAATTATTACATACAATTGTAAATGGCTTCTTTGATTTTTTTAAAGACTTTTTCACTTTTCTTTAAGTTATAGTAAACTCCTAAATTTAACTCATTGTGGCATTTTCTTTTGATCATTATTTGCCTATCTAATAATAATTAAGATTTATATATATCTTATATGCATTAAGTAGGACTTTTGTACATAGCACATGTAGTAATGACAATTTAAAAAAAAAAAGATCTGAAGATGATGATGAATTCATTTTGACATTTTAAAAAAAAAATTAAGCTATAATTTACAAGAAATTTAAGATTACATGAACCTTGTATCTACAGCATAATGAATGAATTTTCAGGGAGCCTCACGAAGAAGCAGGAGCCCTACTCGGTCTTCCAGCCCCTCTTCCCGGACCCGCTCTCGATCCCGTTCCCTGAGTCCGTCTCGTCGACTTCGCAGCCGATCCGTCAGCCCCAGCAGAAGTCGGAGCCCATTCAGCTCTGGTGCATGGTAGCAAGCACTCCGTCCGTATATTCATACCTGACGGTGTATGTTGACACTGATTTAGTACACCTGCACTAGAGAGTGTACATGGACATATTTAGGTGTTATTTTCTAAATTTACTATAGTTAGACTCACCTCATCTTTACATGGCTTAGTACATTATTTTGGGATCATGCTTTATCAAGTGAATAAAAAGTGTTAAGTGTATTTACATTAAAGATTCATTTTTTTTCAAAAAGAAAAAAAAACTGACTCGGTAAATATTGTTGAGTTTGTGTATTAATGATTTTGTGTGACTATTAATCCTAAATATGATATTGTTGTCCATTTTATTTCTCTCTGTTTCAGTTGTTGAAGGTTATGGTTGTGAGATTTAAGCACCATTTACCTGCTCTGAATCTCACCTATCTTTGTCACTGCAAGGCAGGGCCAGAGATTCTTTTGTTAATTATCAGGGTTTTTTAAAGCAGGAAATATACAAGGAATTTTTTCTGTAATTTTTTTTTATTGGGTAAATATTAACCCACAGTGAATTTAATTCATTGAGCTTCATATCTTTGTTAAGTTTTATTAGATATTCCAAAAATGATATTTTTATTAAAAAATTTTTTTTTTAAGTGTCTAATGTCTAACCTCAAAATAGCAATTGTAAAACAAACTGAGAAGTTAAAAAAAGACACAATGTAATGTTTTAAGTCACTGTAGCTTGTAATCACTTGTTTTAACTAAAATTCTAACACATTTAATACAAATGTTACCATAGTAACACACAGTGAAAATCTACTTGTGGCCAAATTCCATTTCTCTGGGTGTGTTGTGGGGGATTAGTCATTAATTTTGTTGATGTTTTGGTTGGTGCTTGTGAAACTTTCATATCAATCTCTACTGTGATAAAGACTGAACTACCTTCAGTTCATATTTTCCGTCCATCTTTTCGTATTTTTGCTATATATCTTATCATTTCTTCAAACCAGGAGAGTATATTGTTGTAGAGACATTGTTTAGAAGTTTTTCTTTGTAAAAGCAAGTTGTGTACATATATTACAGTACCAGTATTTATGATGTGATGTGTGCTTGTTTTTAACTCTATTATACTCTTAAACAATTTTTTAGTTTTCTTTTTCACCTCAACTTTTTAAAAATTAATAATTTTACTACAATCACGACATGGAGTTAAGGCCAGGCACACCTTTTTTGGAAGTCTGATTTGAACGTTGACAATAAAGATATTGGTTTGAAGTCAACAAATACCTAAATATTAATTTATTAAGGTGATTTATATGTTTAATTGTATTTATATAGTAAATTAAGTGTAGTCAATATATATTAAATTTTGTGGAATTGCTATTGTTTATTGTATTATTTTGGTATCCAAGGGATAATCTACATGATACAATTTCATTGTCAAGAAGGGGCATCTCATACACTCTTTATAAACTAGATTATCACTGATTGAATTGGGATTTCACCAAAGCTTCTTTAAAGAAAATAACTTCCTGGAAACAAGCATTTATTTTGACAGAAATGTTGAGATATTTTTGTTAAGGAGTAAGAAGGTACATGTAAATGAAGATTTCAAGGACCTTAAATTTCCAACTGTGTTCCTATTAAGGTCAAGATCTAGTAAAAAACTTTAGACTAATTTTTGGTGCTAGGTCCATTATGACGTCATAATCAATTTTAACTTTCTTTTTCCCGTACTTTACGGCTTTAGCAGAATTATGTAGAAAAAAGGGCTTTTTCATGACATTCAATTTGAAATCATATGAAAAGTAAACCGGATACCTATATTAAATTTGATATTGATTTAAAGAAGAGGCCATGAATATACTATTTACTGAGAAACTGTAGGCAATCTGGATACATTTCCTCTGTCGAATATGAAAATAACTCCCATATTTATGACTTGTTTTCTTAATTTTTCTTTGAAAATGATAGTTTAAAATAGTTTTTCATCTTGTTTACCTACAAATTATGCCCCGAAACACCTTATTTGACCAAGCTAAAGTTGTAAAGCATCAATAAAGAAATTTATTTCTCAAATTTGATAAATCTGTAGGCACCTTTCGTTTACTAGATCTTGACCTTAATTGGCAAAATATTTTCAGATGTTAATGTTTTATAATCTCATTTGTTCAGCTTGTTCTCTGTCAAGCAAAGGGTCCTCAAGATATTGACTGGACAGTGTGTTCTATTGTCCAGTTTGACTCTTGACTTTTTACCCTGTGATCTAAAAATCAGAGGGAATATTTACTATTTTGTAAAAAAAGGAGAATCAGTGGTCAGAATTTGATGTCTCAATAGTTTTCATGATACTGAGCATTTATAAAATATCTTCCCATGTCCATCTTACCCTTGGCCTTGTGACCTCAAAATCAAAGGGGTTATCTACTCAGTAGATATCACCTTACCAAGTTTGATGTCAAAGGGTTCAGTATCTGTAGATATTGAGCCTACAACACCGCTTAACCTATGATTAACAGATACAAAGCAGTATGCTCCCTTTTTCTCAAGAGGGACAAAAATGCATCCAAATTTTTGTGTGTGCACAAAGAATCCTTGATCAATGAAAGAAGTAATTGACAATACCCAACAGGTATGCAAAGCCATATTTCTTGTTAAAAAAAAGTTCATCTTTCAAACTACTACACCTGCTGGATGTATAAATGCAAGATATGACATGGTTAACCCAAAACACATACAGTAAAACTTATCTAATCTGGATTTTTGTAATTGGAAACCTTGTCCTATAAATAGGGGGGGGGGGGGGGGGGGGGGCAAATGTCCGGATTACTGCATCTGCTTACATGAGGACATAATTTGACAAGAATTAAATCTTGGGAAATATCAACTGTATCAAAAAAACCAGAATTTTGATATGATTTTTGCTTTCTATAATAGTTTGCTAAAGTCATGATTTCTGTAGTTCTATAGTAGTTTGCTATAATCATGATGGCTACAAAAAATGTCAACTGAGAGGGGTAAGAAAACAGCAGAATAATCTGAATGACTGCTTGTCTAATAGAGGTGTATGATATTAATAACAAAACAGAATAACCTGTGAATTTTATTTATAAATACTATAGATAATAACATGCGCAACAATGCTATCACACTAAAATAACAATTGACAAAACATTAATACAAGTAATAACAATAAATACAATACTGCGAGTATATTTTTCCATGCTATTTCTGTGGTCACCATACAATTCAATGAACACAATGATTGCACAATGGCTTGTTACTACTTGTCAGAATGGATGGCATATTCAAAAGCTGGTCAAGTTTATAGTAATATTTTAAAGGCAAAAACAGAATATTTGTCCCAAACAACAAAATAGGAAAAAAAATTTTACCAAACATATCACCGGTTCAACTTGTATAGCATTGACATTGCTCTATTCTTAAAAGTAAAAGTAAATTTTAGCATGTGTATAAATGGATATCATGCAATAAATTCTGTATAATGCAGCTAACAATGAAGGCATTCCTATGATGTAAAATCAGCTGTTAGAGAATAAAATACCAGTAAATACAAGCAAGGCTTTCTCAGAGGTTAGATTTACAATCCCTTGACAACAGCAGTTTCAATAAAGTTAGATATATTTAGTAATTACTTGTAGGGTTTCTTGTGAGTTAAAACGGTTACCATAAGACAGATCAAGAAAATTAATGTTTCTGATTTTCATTACAATAGCTGGTAAATGTGACAGGAGTTTCAGGTTTTACTTTTTGATGATTTTTTTGGCTTTGACAATTCGGCGGCCTCCAGGATAAGACACACCCCTCCCGGGAGAGAAATCCCTGGCAGTTATCCTCGGCAAGTTAGCGTCACTGAAGTTATTTGTCTGATTACTGGATCTGTTTGACCCATCTGACCCATTGGGAGAGCTAGCATTGACCCCATTCTCTGTCTCCATGGATGAAGGAACTCGGTCTGGTTCACTAAAATTAGGGAAAGAAGCCGCCCCTGCTTCACTGGTCATACTCACAGAGGAGGAAGTTATGGGAGGTACACTGTTTATGTTGTTAAGTAATGAGTTGGTAATGGGGGTGGTGATTGGGAGGGTAGCAGAAGTAGGGGTACCAGCCTCTCCCCCTCCATGGGTCTGAAGACCTCCCTCTGAATTCCTGCGTAAAGAAATAGCGATTGAACTGGCAGTGGTTGGTAGTGAGAGTCGAGGGTGTACATTTGGTGTGTTGGAAGAGATTTCGATTTCAGATCTAGGTGGCAGAGTCACACTCATATTTGTCCTCTGATGCCCTTGTGGTTTGCTTGACTGACTAGTAAAATACAACGAAGATGTAGTTCGGACATCCTTATTCTCTGCAGGTCGGTTTGGGTCCAGTGGAAGAGAATGTTTATGGATGGACAATGCGTTACGATGCATCACTGCCCCTTCATTTGAGGTATTAGATATTGGTTCAGTCTGTACCCCCAGTGTAGAGCTAGAAGAACTTCTCAGGTAGGATGCTGGATCATCTCGGACTGGCTGCTTGGCCATATCATGGGTTTGTTTGGGATTCTTATCACTGAAACTCACGACACTCAATCCTGCTGTAATGCCAGCATCTGTAGAAACGTGACGTGCTGCTTCTGGCATCAAGAGTTCATGGCCTGGAAAAAGTATTAGAAGTAATTAGTACAAATATGATAACAGAAATCAAACCAAAACTGGAGTAGTTTGATAGATTTCAACAACTTACACATATTATTTTATTTATAAGTAACCTCCAAGGAATACCATTTATTGCAATTAGAAACTAGTAAACCAGATTTTTTTGGTCTTCTTCTGTGCCAAATTTGAATGAAATTAAACAAAACTAGATATCATTGAGATGGTGGCCATCTCAAAGGGCCCCGCGTTCAACAATGAACATGAAAATGTAAGGTCATTTAAAAGGGATTATTTTGAAGAGGAACATTTATGTTATACAGTAAAAGTCATTTAGTACGACTTCATGGATACTGCAAATTTACTAATATTTATCGAAGTTATCTTGTATCCCGAGTTATATAAATTTACTGGAATTAAAGGCAAAGAATTATGCACCAAGCAAAGATTTTAAACAGGAAGGGTAATTCTGACCATGACCTAGAAACTTCGACCAAGGTCACTGCACATCCATTGACCAGTGGATCTCTATGAGTAAAGTAATAGCCAGATTGGGCCAACGAGAGAGAAGA
>PRKT01000113.1:359486-430655 GCA_003671525.1 Saccostrea glomerata
ACATGTAGGCCTATGTGTACTGTTTGTTAGGAGACTGGGTGACCGTAATGCTATGGAATCACGAAATTTACAACAGTTCCATAATTAGACAGTGCAGTTTTTTTTTTATTAACGTCATTATAAACACTGTTAAACATATTAAATCTAACAGTCGAATATCTTTGGATATGGGGTAACCCATATCTATTCTTGTTTAGAATTTGTTTTAATATAGGATTTATATTTCCACTGGTCAGAAAGATTTAGAGTTCACCACAATGAAAACCACACTTCTGTAATTTTATTGAATAGATATTTGGTAGAGTGAATAATTGTGTCACATTAGTCAAATAACGTGGACCGTGTTCTACAAAATACTTTCGCCATAGATCTAAATGTTATTGTGCAAATAACTTTCCATTTTACATTATGTTGAAAATGGTTTTTATTCTTTCGAAATTGATTTTAATTTAAAAAAATTAATAGAAACATGATATTTTTTAAAAGATTTTACAATCAGCAAACTAAGTTTTTAGCCTTAGTCATAAATTCTTTGTAAAATGACCCCATGGTCCGTCAATTTGAGATATCATATACATTTGTAAATCTACCTAGCTCACAGAGTCAAAAGTCTATAGGCAGTGCAATCTTTTATTATAAGAAATCAGGGTTCCCATGTCTCCTAGAAAATGAAGCACCATTCTATAAGGACTAAACATAGACCAATCTGAGAATACACTAAGTAACAATTAAGCTTTAGTATTATTGTTTCAGAAAGATATATGTGAATTAAAGTAAAGAAGTAAGCAGAAGTTTGAGAGATATTTTGCATTTGTTTTTCCTTTGAATTTAATGGACCAGGTGCCACATTACTGAATATGGAAGGGATGTCCCTATAAATGAACCATTATGCATTTTCTACAAATATCTGACACAAAGATAGAGTGTTTGATAAAAAAAATTGTTGCTCTCGTGTGATTATCAAGTTTTGAGAAAAAAAACCCAGGATATACTTTACTAGTTATTAGCAGATAATTTAAAATAAGGAAGTTAAAACCATTTCACGATTTTATATTTCCTGCAGAGTGTCTAGATTTATATGGGTAGTGTAAATTTTCTCATTACCATATATTTGCCTTATGTTTTTAATATATCAATTAATATTTCAATAAATATATAGTTAACTCAGGTCTATAGGTTGCACTTGTAACGTAAAAAGTTTAATTTAAACACTCAATAGGAACCAAAGTCAGTAGCTTTTTTAAAATTATTGTACCTCTACTGATTTTACACTTTATAAACGTAAATTGATACATTTTGCTGATTTATTGTAAAGGTCTAATTCCCTGCAAAACACACACATATCTAGACCTCCTAGCATTTTCTTTTTTTATATGAAAGTTCCAATATCTTCCAAACAAAATCATGAATATTCATAAAGCAGCCCAGTCATTGTTATTTATAAGAAGTCTGGCCTAATTTTTATATTAATGAGTAGCTTGTTATGTACTGTGATGTCATCAGGGGAAATGCAGTGAGAGGTATCACATTTTTTTTCAGAGTAGAAACCGTGTACATGTATATAACAAGGGCTGACAAATAGATTTTAAGGCACTTGTTTAAGGGCAAGTACATGATCAAAATTCACTTTCCCTACCTGAATTTTTGCTTGCCCTACTGTAAACTAATACTGTATTTATAAATATTTTTATGCCCCCCTTCGAAGAAGGGAGGGCATATTGCTTTGCTGCTGTCTGTCTGTCTGTCGGTCGGTTGGTGGGTCTGTCTGTCCATTTAGTTTCTGTTCATTTTCTTCACAACCATTGCACATACTGAAATGAAATTTGGTATACAGGTATATCAGATAAAAATATAGGTCAAAATCTGTTTTGGGTACAATCGCACTATAATTGACAGAGTTATGCCCCTTGGACCTAGAAAAATTCCAATTATTGGCAGTTTCCGTTCATTTTCTTTGGAGTGGTTGCACACATTGAAATGGAATTTAGTATACAGATATATCAGATAAATATCTAGGTCAGGTTCTGTTTTGGGTACGATCCCACCTTTTTTGACAGAGTTATGCCCCTTGGACCTAGAAAAATTCCAATTATTTGCAGTTTCCGTTCATTTTTTTGGAGAGTTTGCACATATTGAAATGGAATTAAGTATACAGATTAGTCAGATGAATATATAGGTCAAGTTCCGTTTTGGGTATGATCGCACCATAATTGACAGAGTTATGCCCCTTGGACCTAGAAAAATTCCAATTATTTGCAGTTTCTGTTTATTTTCTTTAAAGAGGTTGCACACATTGAATTGAAATGGAATTTAGTATACAGATATATCAGATAAATATCTAGGTCAAGTTTTGTTTTTGGTACGATCGCACCATAATTGACAGAGTTATGCCCCTTGGACTTAAAAAAATTCCAATTTTACAAACATCTCTTGTTAAAAAAATCATGGAAGACAAATACTGAGTAGATCATGTGATCCATATGTCCAGCTTTAAATTTAGTCCACTTTTAGTTTTGGTATAAAAAAGAAACAGATTAAAAACCACATATACAGGCACGTAAGTCAGTTAACTTATACATGTATATTGGTTGTCTTGGTTGTGTTTTTCAGATTATTTTATAGGAATTTGCCATTGATTCATAAAGTTGGTACTGTTTCTTGCAAGAATCTGTTGCCAATTTAAGATGAATATTCTTTTGTATTTTCCTGTGTTTCAAAGTATATTTTGGGATATGACATCTTTCAGTATTTGCTCTTTCATTAACAGATATAAGATCATTAAATTCTGTACTAAACACTTGTTTTATAAACATTTGATAAACTTTTTTTTCTCATTTTTCTTCAATAGATTATGTTCTGGTCTTTCTATATACCAGATTTGCATGGAGTTGGTTTAAAGCTTCTTACTATATCCTCTTTCAGAACGTATTTAGGGCTTCCTTACAAGTCAGAGAATGTTGAATTTCAGCCAGTCATAGTCGGGAATGATTCAATAATCAAATAAACTTGCTTTTCCATCATTTAGGGAGCTTAAAGGCAAATCTTCTTTTATTTTGATATTTTGACATATAAACTAATATTATTAAAGTATTAAAATCTACTGTATAGATAAATACACATTTCCTTATAATTTGAGTGATTGCATTAATCATCAATGAATAAATGTTGTTCATGCTAAAAAGTATAAGGTAATGATCTAGAATTTTTTTTAGTACAAAAGAACAAATGCCCCCTCCCCCCCAATAATCTCCCCCCTAAAATTAGATAATAATAACCCTATTGAGAATATTTGGTTACCCCCCACCCAACCCCCCATTTATTCTTTTGGCATGGGGAGAAAGTTTGAGAAAAAAATTCTAAGTGCTTTAAGGGAAACTACAAGTACATGTACTGTAAGAATTTGGCATATGGTTTACTCTTAAAGATTGGAATAGTACAAACGTACTACTAAACTTCATGTTTAAAATCATGGATTGCATACAATCTCTGAACATGCTAATCTGATTTAGGATTAAAGAATTATGAAAGTAAATCTGCTGAGTAAGAAGCTCAGGTGTTGAACCTGATTATAACATGGGTTATATATAACACGCTGGTTAACCATATTTTGCCATCGTTTTCTAATATTCTGCTCAGATTTTAAGGCTTTTCTAAGAGTGGGTTTTATGATTTTGTATAAATACCAGCAGCAATGGCACTTAATGAAAAAAGATAAGAAATGATCATGCTTGGTTACTTGTACATGTATAAAAAATAACATTTATAACCATATTATTTAAAGTAAACATGGATTTTGTGGAATCAACACTTTTGTAGCCAATTACAGTTTTATCTTGTTTCTATGCTCCTCAGATGCCTTCAAAATTGAATGTGAGAGAGAGAGTAAATGGAGTTAATTTTGTGTATTTCATTGTTTATGATCTTTTTGTACCTTTTTATGCATAGTGATTTGTATGACTTGTACATGCAATATGTTAGTTCCTGCATCCAATACTTTTCAAAGTTGTACTGTAAATCACTTTTTATTCACAATAAACTTTATTTTCATGTAATAAAACTGTTTGCTTGCAGAAATTTCCTCTTCCCATATATTTTTTCCCGTAATCTTGGATTTGGAGGTACATAGTTTTGCCCTTTCCATCTGTCTGTCTGGTTTGTTTGTCTGATTGTTCGCAAAAACTTGAACCCTTCCCAGAACTTTTGATTGAACTATGGCTTTGATGATATTCCACAGGTGTACATGTATTTGCGACAAGACCTTTCTTTGGGTACCACTAAATATGACCTCTTGACCTTGATTTTTGAGTTTGACCTACTTTTACAAAATAAAAAACCCAAACAAACAACAACGATAAAAAAAAAAAAAACTGTGACCTCGGCCATCATTTTTGAACAGTTGGTGCTACGGCTTTCATTCTTCACTTGTATATTCATTGTGACAAGACTGAATATTTTTTACCTTAGAGTTAACCCACTATGTAAAAAAACTTTAAACTTGGCCATAACTTTTGAAAAGTTAGTAATAGGCCTTTCATATTTCACAGGTGTATTTCTTGTGAAAAGACCTATCTCTTGATACCAACAATTTTGACCTTATGACTTTGGAGTTTGACATGCATATGGGAAACTTTCAACCATAGCCATTATAAACTGCCATGCTGGGGCATCAGTGTTTCGGGAGCCAGTCAAAGCGCCCCCTAATAAAAACGTCCCGGTCGAAGTGTCCCCTAACTTTAGTCAAAGCGTTCCCTGATTTTAGTCAAAGCGCCCCCTAATTTTGGTCAAAGCGCCCCCTAACATTTTTTATAGAAAAAATACCGCCCCCAAATATTGGTCAAAGCGTCCCCTGATTATAGTCAAAACGTCCCCTGATTTTGGTCAAAGCGCCCCCTAACAATTACATATTTTTACAGAAAAAAATAAATTTATAGAAACAATCTTTACTGTCCCCAAGAAATGGTCAAAGCGTCCACTGGATTTAGTCAAAGCGATCCCTAATATACTTTTACAGGGAAAAAAAACATTTCGAGTCAATCCCAAAGCAATGGTCAAAATGTCCCCTGATTTTGGTCAAAGCGCCCCCTATAGAATTAACTGCCAAACAATGATAATATAATAAATACCAAACAGTTTTATTCCGTAACATGTTTGTAAAAATATTAGGGGGCGCCTTGACCAAAATCAGGGGATGCTTTGACCAAAATCGGGGACACGATATTTTCTAATAAAAAATGTTAAGGGTAAAAGGGGCGCTTTGACCAAATCAGGGGACGCTAATGACCAATATTTGGGGGCGGTTTTGTAACATCATTTTACTATTGGGGGCGCTTCGACCAAAATCAGGGGACGCTTTGACCAAAATTTGGGGGCGGTTTTGTAACATCATTTTACTGTAAAATTCTATAAGGGGCGCTTTGACCAAAATTAGGGGACGCTTTGACCGGGACGGTTTCATTAGGGGGCGCTTTGACTGGATTTCAGTGTTTCATGGACACATATTGTTTTATTATTAAGATTACATACAACAGTAACTGAATTAGTCAAAGTTTTCTCATTTTAAATAAAAAAAACCTTATGATTCCTTTCTATGCAAATATTAATTGTAACGAAAAATTTGATAATATACAGTTACAGGTTTGTGAAGAATTTTGAATCTTTACAGAGATGGCTTTCTGAATAAGAAGGAGTTTCACCAGTTTCTGAGTGATGTTTTCTGTGATGGTTCCCAGTCCTACAAGCTGACAGAGGCCCAGGAGGGGGAAATTCTTACTCTCCTAGACCAAGACCAGGTCAGTTCTGATTATACAGGCAAACACAGACAGACATCTGTAAACACACCCTCATTTAATAAGATTCATCATGGTTTTAATTTTATTTATTTCAGTCAACTGAGTGTTAAAAAATTTGATGATTTATTCTAATCAGAGAGCCTTTATGAAAGCTTATATTGTCATTTATTCCTACTAGCAAGCTTATAAACAATTTCTATGATAGTTTGTGAATTGTCCTTACTTGTAACCTTCACCCTTCATTGTCTAAAAGAAGCCCAGATGCTGGTAATTAAAAATATGACTGAAATAAATGTTTCTAAATCAAAAGAAAACATCTTTAAAAGTTACATGTAATTTAATGGTAATGAATAGCACAGGTTGAACTGTCCAGATCAACAGAATGGGATATCTCTTTACAAGTCCTCCTCAGACCTCCTGCTGGGAAAGTGGTCCAAATATGGAAACCTGTGACGTGTGTGCTCTGAATTCAGCTGAGCTCTGTTAGTTTCTTAAGGAAAGTTCCAAAATTGGCACTGCAAATTAGCTCTCATTATCTCTTATCATTTTCTGCAAACATGGAAGAAAATATTTCTGTCATTAATTGGCTTATAAATCAATCTGGCTCTACAAACAAGAGTCATTGTGAGTATGTGTGGAGAACAGAACAAATTTGTCCTCCATCTTACAAGAGAGGAAGCCATGATGACTACATCAATACATTACCGATTTCACTTCAGATCAGATCAAACCGATTTTTTTCAAAAATATATACCTGTATTTTCGAAATGTAGTTAAGTTTCTTCCTTCTGGAAATTTCAGGATTATAATTTTAGAGTTGGTTCGATCAGTTATTGTTGATAATATGAATAATTTATTTTTCATTTTAAAACTTATATTGCTCCCCATCTGTGGTTTTGCTATGTCTTTTGATGTTTTTTTCATACTAAATGTGTTGTGATGGTTTGTCGGTTTTGCACTTTTAAGTGTAGGTGAATCATTCATCGGTACAGGTATGTAGTCTACCACAGTGGGACATTGATTGCCTACGGTTTAACGACAGAAATAATGTAAACATTTGTGATAGTTGCACAGTATATTAATAGAGATATCAAGTAGGTCTTGGAAGTTCCAATCAATACATATCACCTAGAATCAAGGGGGCAGTTTGAATTGTGTTAAGGGGTATATCCTTAATTGTTTTCTCTCAAAGTCCAATGTTTATTGAGTTTAATGAATTCTATTTTAATTGAATGACTTTTCTGCATAACATATTGTTTTGTTGGTGTGTAATAATATCTTTGACTTTTACCATGATATTGGATTCCAATTTGTGCCCAAACACTCTGAAGAGAGAGATCATTACTATTGCTGTTTAAATGTTAATCAATATAATTGTATGTGCATTGTGCAGTCGCTGTGTTACTAATTTTATGATAAAACAATTTGCCGTGCAATTTTTAGGTGTATCCATGCAAAATTTCCCAATTTTTAGTAAAATCATTTGATTACATGTTATTTTGAAGAGAAAATATTATTTTATTAAACAATTTTGTCCATTCAATGAAAAAAATCATTACTTTTATCAATTTGAACATAAAATTTATAACATTCTCTTAGAAATCTAGAGAACTGCTCTTTGGTTAAGAAACACATAATTACATGTATACAAACATTGTACTTTATGTGTACTTATCATAGTGGGCTTCATATTTAAGCGGCTTTGGTATGGACAACAATGTGCTAATTCATAAATACCACTAAGAACTTTATAAAAACATGTAGTACAATACACTGCACAGTGCACAGACTTGTACAGCTAATTCATAATTACAGAAACAAATCCATACCCAGTGATTGAGCTAAATTTTAAATATGTCAATTAATGTACAGTATATGCTCTGTAAAGACTCGCATAATTAGTTACTGTAAGTACATGTACTTCTATACCCAGCCAGTGACTTCTGTTAGGTTGTTATGGATGGGGGACCTTTGAGTCTCAGTGATCTGGATTTATTCAAATTTAGACCAAAAATTCATTGATAGGATTAATTAAATAAAGTGCACTTTTAAAAATTGGTTTAAATATTTATTTATTGAACTTTAGACAATACTAATCTCTGCTTTAAGAATACATGGGGAAAAGTCCAGTAATATTTTAAATTAGTGGTTAAAGTACAGTTAGCACATTCATTATTCCTTATCTCAAACTTACTTACATTAGATGCTATAAACTGAGAAGTTGGAACATTTACTGTCAAACACCATGATAAGAAAACCTTGGGGATACTTGCTTCCAGGTTTCTGTTTATACATGTATCTGTATAAAAAACATAGTACAAAGTCTTCTACAGAATTCATAAAAATTTCCTTATAAAAGAGATTTCCTCATACACAAGTTCTGTATAACTCAGCTTTACTGTATAACAAATCCAGCTTTTATGCAATGAATTCCTGAGGAAACTTATTTTAAGTTCCTTATTCAGAGGAAAGTATATAGGTTTTTCTGTGATAAGCAGTTGTATTAAACACTACTGGCTTAAGTATAGAAACCAAGTGTGGAAGAATAAGACTTACCAGCTGAGAAGCAAGCACATCTTATTGTTGAGTAGACTTTCCAATAAGTAAAGAATTAAAATGATGAAATTAAGAAGGAGACTTTGTTATAATTTGAAGGGACTTCTCATGAAAATGTGTATAATGCTTTTTTAAATGTCAGAGTTATTTATTTTTGTGTACTTTGATGAAAACAACAGTAAAACTTAATTTTCATTTGAAGTGTAGTACGTCCTAAAGGTTTTGTCTTTTAAGCTAGGGTTCCCTATCACTTAGTCCTTTAATAAGCATTTTGAACAGATATAGTTTTGTGCACTTTAACAATTTTGTGAGAATTGTGTGATTTGCATTATCTGATATTTTCTCCCATTTACAGGATGGACAAATCAGTAAAGCTGAATTTCTTGGGAACTGCTATTACTGGCTAAAACAAGTAAGTATAAGTACCGGTATGATATTTGCATCTGGCAATTTCTGGATGAGTCTGGAAGGGTAGACTGAATGAAAGATCTGTCAATGTCTAAAATTGATGCCATGTCTGTTTTCCATAGATTTTACAGCCCAGCTCTGCTCTCATTGTGGTTGATGTACAGAATGATTTTCTGGATGGAAACCTCGCTCTCCGTAACTGTCCCGCAGGTCAGGATGGGTTAGGGGTCATTCCTGCCATTAACTCTCTCCTTGACACTGTGAACTTTGACCTCGTAGTATATACCAGAGACTGGCACCCTGCAGACCACATATCATTTGCAGAAAACAAGCACATAAGACGTTTCCATGCTACAAGCCAAGTAAGAAAGAAATGAAATCAATTTTGAGTTGCTAATGACATGAACTATCAAGAAATTGTCTGCATTGCTTTTAAATATTTTGAAATTGTATTTATTAAAGTGGCAATATCACGCATCCCTTCAAAAACAGACTTGTTAAAATTTTCCTATAGCATTTGGAATTTTTTTCATACTCATAAATGTATACACTTTCAGAAAATTACAAATTTTATAAGTAAATAATTCTGATTATTTCATTAAAATTAATAATTATTTATGGTACATCAATATATACATCGCAACGTGTTCGAGGTTCTACATTCCATGCTATACACACACATGACGCATGCGTATAGTTTTCGTAAACAAAACAGCATGGTAAGAGAGGGAAGCCCAGTAGGCCTGCTACTTTGACAAAGTTGATCAAAACAAAAAACGAAACCAAAAATAGGGCTTGAAATTTAAAAGCAACTTTCCTGACAAAAATTTAGTTGGGAAATTAATATAATCATTGGATGAAGAAGAAACGGAATCACTGCGACACTCACGTGGGGCTCGCAAAGGTTTCATTGCTCATCTCTCCATGGCTTTCAAAAAATAGTGTAAACTCAACGTTAAAATGCATTTATTACATATAAAATTTATTGCCATTTGAAGTGAAAATTTTATTGGAACTACAGAAAGGTATTATGTTAGACATTTTGCCGCGATGACGTATGTTTTGGTGGATTTTCCTCTCCTGCACCCCAATATACAAAACGTCAACATTTGTACTTAATCAATCTGAATGCAGACTAAAATGTTAACAATTATTAATTTACCGGAGAGTTATGATATTTTAATTCTGAGAATTGCTTTACCTAATATCCCATTATAATTGTAAACCCTACATTGTATGCACGTGCCATTTTAGAATTCACGTGTTACAAGTAAACAGAGATAAACAGAGCTAACTTGTACGACCCTTGATTTTCCGGCAGATTCTAATTTCCTTAATTTTGTGTTAGGAGAGAATATTTATTTTCTCAAACTGCTTACTTCAACTTTTTACTTTATTACTTAATGATATATTGGGTAAATGTGAATGAAAAAGCACACGATTTGCAGCTGTATTGCCGCTTTAATAAATGTTTAGACATATTTTAGACAGGGTATACTGTTCACAGACATATTTAACAAAATAGATATGTCAGACCTGTGTGAAAATCATTTTGTCTGCATGCCAACTGTGTGGTCTATGATGCAATAATATTTAAATAGGTACTGGCTCATACTCGCTCCCAAGAGATAGAACATTTTTAACTGATAAGCTAATATGAGTACTGCTGTCTCCGAGTGCTAATCTAAGTCTGGAACACTCCGGGTCATAGAAAAAAAAGTATTTTGAATTTATATAGGTTATATGTTTCATGATTATGTCACAGAGAGAAAGACAGAGAGAGAGAGAGAGAGAGAGAGACTCAAACATGTGAATATATTGTTGAACTTTTTGTCTTACCTCTCAGTAAAAATTTAAGCCTCAAATGAGCCATTATGATGGAATATGAAAAGAGAACAAAAACAAAAGAACAAAAACAAAACAAAAAAACACTTGAGTGGATACAACAAATATTGCCACAAAGTGTCCAAGTATATTGAGAATCCTGGAATATTTATAATTGCTGACCTGAATTTGAGTTCCATGCAGGCTTAGAATACAAGTGAAAGTAGTTGAAGATAATTAACAGTGCTCAGTCTCGAAAAATCTAAAGTACAATACAGATATGTAAACAAGACTTAAAACATTGACCCTGGAAAATTTTGAGCTGGAATCAAGTGCCTAGGAGCATGCCCTGTTGACTGGTAACACCGCCATGAGCCGTAAGTCAGATCCAAAACATTCTAACCAATTCTCCAATTTTGGTACACCAACAAACTGTTCTATAAATGGATGTGATGCTGCATCTGACAAACATTTTATGACTGAGTGACTCTGAAAACAACATTTACATTATTGAAGACAAGGGTTAAAAATCATATAAAGAAAGTGTGTCACATGTGAGCTCTGTGTCCTACATGTATATTAGGCAGTAGCTGTATTATTATATGATTGTTTAACTTAATTATTATAACTACATATATTTGTTTTCAGATTTCTCAGACAGAAGCCAAGGTTCATGACACAGTGATATTTGAGGGATCCTTCATCACTGAGCAGAAGCTATGGCCCACTCACTGTGTTCAGGGAAGCTGGGGAGCGGAACTGCACACAGATCTCAAGGTCTACACAATATTATGAAAGCTTAATGACAGATTTATTGGCTGAAATTGATTTTTAAATCATGGTTTACTTCACAAATATAGCAAGGGTTACATTATGGTGCTGTTTCTGATGAGAGAAGAAAAACCATTAAAACCTGTCAAAGAGACAAACTCTTTAGCAACTTTCTGTCATATTTTTTTAAACCACTGATAAATTTCCTTTAGAAAATTGTCAATTATATTTTACCTTCATTCAGTGGCTTCCTGTCTCATTCTGTAAATGACCATCAATTTTTCCATCATAAGTGTAGGTTGAGATTCTGAATTATTTATCACTTTTGGCTCTGCTTGGAGAACAAACTTTATAAATTGTTAAGTATTTTCCCTTTCCCTTGTTTGTAGAGAGAAGTTTGCAAACACATACTCATTATTATTAATATAATATCTCACAGTGTGTGATAAGTTATCAAAAGAAAAAATAATAGAAATAAAAGAAAGACTTTCCTTACCAATTATAGTTTTATAGTAAATTTTTTGGAAATTCAGTTTTGTGTTATTGTCCCCTGCTTTTGCAAAAGTGAGGGACATTAATTATTCCCTGCTTTTGCAAAAGCAAAGGGGACATTAAATCTCATTCATCTGTCCATCTTTCAGTCTGTAGGTCTGTCACAAAAACTTTAACCTTACAAGTTGGTCATATATTTTGAATGGGAAGAGATAAGACTTTCACAATATACATGTACATGTATATAACTTAAGACAATACCTTTCTTAATACACTATGATTTTTTTTTACCCTGTAACCTTGACCTTGAAGTTTGACCTACTCTTCAAAAATTTAAACATTACTTTAAATTGTCCATAACTTTTGAATGAGAGGATATAGTGCTTTCCTATTAAAGTATTATACATGAGTATTAACTTTGACAAATCCTATCATAATACACTATTATTTTTTATCCTGTGGCCTCGACATTGGAGTTTGGCATACTTTTTAAAATATTTCTTCCTTAAGACTTTTGATTTAGAAGAGATAGGCCTTTCATATTTGCCATGTTCATTACCTGTGGCAAGATATTTCCGAGCATGCTATGATTTCTGACCCCCTTGACTTTCATTTTTGACCTAATTTTTCAAATAATTTAAATAATTGTGCACAGTATTATATATTTCTTTTCAGGTCCCAGATGACAGCATCTTTGTGGATAAAGGGAAGAATCCTGAAGTGGACAGCTACTCGGCATTCTGGGATAACAACAAACAATCACAGACAGAGTTGGTCCAGATCTTATCTAAACGTAACATCACGGACGTCTACGTCTGCGGGGTGGCCTATGATGTCTGTGTGGGTAGGTATACTTACATACTGACAGGTTGTCATACTGTCCTCTATGTCTTTAGGATGGCCTTTGATGTCTGCACAGGTAGGTATTGGGGTGACCTACAATGTCTGTGTGGGTAGGTATACAAATGTCTATGTCCCTGAAGTGGCCTCCGATATCTGTATGGATAGGTACCGTAAATAGATGTCTGTATCTGTGGGTCCAGCTATGATGTCTTTTTGGGTAGTCATATGTACGTCTTTCTAGTAGGTAGTTAAACAGATGTCTATGTCTGTGTAGCATCCACATTTGCTGAGTGGCCTGCAATATCTTTGTGGATAGGTACCGGGTATATATTGATGTCTATTTTTGGGGTTACCTACAATGTCTGTGTGGGCAGGTATATTGTCATGATGTCTTCATCTGTGGGGTGACCTACAATGTCTGTGTAGGTATACTGATGTCTACCTCTGGGTGGTCTACGGTGTCTGTGTGGGTAGGTGAATAGATTTCTATATTTGTAGGTTCACCTATGATGTTTTTGGGGGTAGCTATATTGATGTCTTCATCTGTGGGTGACATATAATGTTTGTGTGGGTAGGTATATAGATTCCTATATTTGTAGGTTGACCTATGTTTTTGAGGGTAGGTATATCAATGTCTTCATCTGTGGGGTGACATACAATGTCTGTGTGGGTAGGTATACTGACTTCATTGTCTGTGGCTCAACTTATTAATTATACTTGTATTCTACTAGCAATTATAATATCAAACAACAATATATATTCTAAAAAGGAAATTCTTGATATGAGATTCTTTGAATTTGGATTTAAAAGATTAGATGGGGCCAGTTTGAGCTATATATTGCCCTTTATATCTGATAATTGGTTGTTTATTTTGTTAAGGTTTTACGGGGCTAGATGCAGCGGACCATGGATTTCGGGTGATTGCTCTGGATGATGCTTGTCGTGGTGTAGACTTACAGCACATAGAGGACATGAAGAAATCACTGCAGGACAAAGGGGCCATTATAATAAATACCTGTAAGGTGAGTCACTATTATAAATGCTGGTACATTGTACCATCAAGGTACTGTAAATCACTTTTTATTCACGAGAACTTTATTTTCGCGTAATTACGCGAGACAGCATGCTCGCGAAAATTTAATTCTCGCGTATAATAGTTTTCCATAAGAATATATAGAGCAATAAGCACAATTCGCGAAAAATTTGTCTCGCTAATCAAGAGTCAATGACTATCTCGCGAAAATAAGGTGTCGCAAAAATTTAGTGATCTACAGTAGGTCAATATAATGAATCAGGTAGGTCACTATTATAAATACCTTCAAGGTAGGTCAATATGTGCAAGACAGGTCATTATTATGAATACTAGTAAGGTGGGCCAATATTATAAATAAATGTAATGTAGGCATTCTTATTAATACTTGTAAGATTGGCCATATTTAGAAATGATAATAAATTTTTTTCTTTTTCCTTTAAAGGTGAAGGACATAGTAGAGGGATCTGACCGTCCTCCAAAGCTTGGGCTCCAGACGGCGCGGAATGTGGCCCTGGCTCGAACATTAGTCAATAACAATAAGGTTCACCCAACGTAAATTATCTCCCCTTCAATTCAGCTCTTCTATTTAGAGTCTGTATGTTTAATGACATCCATCCTCAGCTTGTGTACAAGTGCAATGTTGACTTTTGTCTGTTTCACTTCCTCCTGGATTATTGATGTTTGTTTTTCTTTGGTATTTCAGAATGTTTTGATTGCATACAGTTATGAAATAAAGATAATTAATAATAATTTATTTTAGGAAGTCAGATGCTAGTGAATTGTATTTCTAGTCATTAACTTTCTTAGTAAATTCTTTTTCATTGGGTTTTATTTCTGTTCATGAATATATTTTTTTCAGTTAATTAAACTTTAATTATTTTGAAATGTATAGCTTAATTTTTTTATTAATGAATTTTTGTTTAATGTCTTTATGATATACATTTTTTTATACATTCTTGTTCTTAATAAGCATTATGATTTGTCATGTTTATATTTTATTAAAGATATACATTCTTTTTTGCCCTAAATTTCCGACACTTACACTGCATAGGAAACTTACTATGAGGTGTTGAAGAGTTGTACATGTATATTCAGAGAAGTAAATGATAGTATGATATTACAATGTCAGGAAAATAAATTAACCTGTCCATATAATGAGTTATTTTAGCAACATGCAAATTAATTTCATTTTAAAATTATGCATTTATTATCATCATGCTGCAGTTTTAGCAATTAACAGGATAAAATTATTTTCTAGGACAAAATATTTTTTCAATGCCAAGACCATACCTAATTTTGGCAAAATTGGATGGCTGCTAAAAATTTTATTTTAACGGTTTCCAAGTTTTCACCCACCTCAGTAAAGTTTATGTAGATCTGATTTTTTTACTTCCTCCATTTTGTTTTTTAATGACTTCAAGCTCCTCTGTTTTGATTCTCAATAACTACCTGGTAAATAGAATTGATCTGACAGTAAGAATACTCAAGGTTTTGTGAATGATTTCATTCCTAATTATGAATGTTTATATAACACATGTGTACATAGTCCATATCGGTATTGAATTCCTGTCTTGTCTTCACAGTATACATTCATTCAGTGTATTTCCCCTACAGTTTTTGGTATTGTATTTCACGGATTGCTACCAGAAGGTGCATTTCACATTGTGCTTCACATTTGCTCTTGTAAATGAACTCAAAGTAAAGAATCTAATACAGAAAAATTTTGAATATTTATATAAAGATATGTATGACAATGAAATAGACGTAAAATTACTAAGTGGTGAAAAATTATATGTAGATAATTGAGCTATCTTTAAAAAATTGTTTGGTTTCCCTCTCCTGACAGACTGACTAAAAATGACCAGACTCAAAACTGTTTTTTACATTCCAGGACGTAACATTTTTTACATCTTTAAATTCCTCTTATCCTGCCTACAATTTGAATTTTTTTTTTTAGTAAAAAGATTTTTCCACCTACATACTGACCTAATAATTTTACCCTGAGTCGGGAGAGGGTTTTAAAGATGGCCTTGCTGTAATTATAAGTTTGCGTACAACATGTATATGTAAGATTTTGTAATACATACCAGTTTATGTTGTAATTCTGCATTAATTACCCTGGAAATTAAAGTACAGTTAAAAAATACAACAATGCTACGTATAGTCAATAATTTTATTGCCTCGTACTGAAAATGCCAGTTTTTAGTGGTCCCGACATATACTATGTCTACGTATAAAAGCTGAACTTATGATCTTTCAGTTTTAATTTTTTTGAATAAAATTTTATGTTGTTGTTATTTTGCATTTAGCACTGATGTTAATAACATTTTGAGTTTACTTAGTGAATGGTTCACCTTGTTGTTTGTCACTGACAAACTGTGATAAAGCTATACATATTTTACTTTTTAAAAAATCAAATTGATTTGTGATTCATGTACAGATACATTATATAAATGTATTGTATTTATTATTTGTTTCACATCAATGCTATGTGTTCTCTAATGAATCTTAATTAAATGTTTATTAACTGTTGTCTGAACCTTGTTTTTTTTCCATTTATATGCATTCCCCCATGGCAATGAATTTTCATTCTTTTATTTAAATTTGGTTATGTATAAAGGGCAGTAACTCTTCCACAATTGCTACCATAATGATATTTATGTTTACTGTACATACTACAAATCAATCATGAAACTACAATGATGCACATTGAAGTGGTAAAATTTTTCAAATGATTAGAATTTGTTTTTCCTTAAGGTTAGGCCAATTGTTACAAAATGACATGCCCATTTCATTAGATATGGAAAAAAGGTATTCATCGCATTGCTTTAAGATTCCCCACTCTCTATGGCTAGCAAAAAGTTTTGCTAAAATTAAGATTTTATTGTGTAAGGACTAAGGAGAGAGTTTGATACTCTCCACTTGTATAGATTATATATTGCAAGGATTATACTTGAATCATGAATTTTTCATGTTTATAGAAACTATCACAACACATGTATTGGTCGAACACATAACTATTAAATGTTTATGTTGAATCCCAATTAGATTGGCTGTAGTATTTATGGAATACTTTTTTACAGGTATTCCAATTGAACCTTTTTTTCCTTTGTGAAGAAAAGAGAATGTTTTTATCTGACAATCAATAGAGAAATTACATACTAAAATCCACATCATATGTCATCATATCAGCCCGAGTGGCCCCATATCAGCCCGAGGGCTGATGTGACATGATATGGATTTTAGTATGTAGTATTCTATTTATCATATATTTAAAATACTTCATATGCGAGTTCACATATGGTGGTTGAAGAATATTGTGCTTGTTAGTGTACAAAGATTGAAATCCCACATCTTGTTTATTAATACCGAATGGTATTGTTACTGCAGAAATTTGAATGTTTTCTTTTTTTAATTTATCAAGTGGCAATAAAAGAACCACAGAAATTATCTGTAACATGTTATAAGTTATTTTTAGAAAAAAATATTTAAAACATATTCAACATAAAATTCTCTATTATTTATATTTATGTAAACTTGGAAAGCTGACAGAGGATAGAATAAATACACTTATCTTGTTTTATTTTGTACATTAAATCATTAAAGTTATATGAGGCATGTGTTACTTTTGAAGTCATTGTTTGGAGGACAAAGGTATTGATTGATGATTGAGAATAATAGCAACTGCATTGCCAACCCGAGGATGAAACCGAGGCATTAGATTAAGTTTATATTTATTTGAATTTCTTCATTTGGAAAGATTCCAAGATGTTGTAAAGGTGGAATGAATTACAGTAAAACATGTTTTTTGCAAAGTACCAGGGACAGATAATTTTGCTTCCTTATAAACATATTCATTATTTCCGTTAAGTTGATAATATATTTTAAAGCTATGGGGAATGAAAATCACTTTGCTATAAGCATCAATTTGTTATAAGCGTCTTTAATTATATTTCCTGTGAAATTGCTAATTTTCGTAGGGGTTTAATTATCATTGTTTTTGAGGTATGGAGAAACCCACAAATTTTTTACCACGGTTAAACATAAAATTTCATATGCATTACTACTAAACATCTTACAACCATGAAATCAAATCCCCAAAAACCAATATTTTTTCCTATAACCTCAAAATTTGACCCCACTAAAATATGTGATTTTACAGTGTAGAGAGTAGAAAAATTTTTTGTTATGATTGAGACTGTTATATCAAAGAAAATCAGCAGCATAAATATATTGTGCTACTGAAAAAAGAAAAAACTTGAGAAGCTTTTTTTCTGGTAATAAATTTGTGTTGAAGTACGAGCTGTAGAGGGTACAAACCAGGGACTTATATCAAGTGGATTAAATGAGCAGCTGTAGCAAGTAGTCTCTCTTGAAAAGTGGTTTGCTAAATTTGCTCCCAATTAAAACAAGCTTTAATTTTTTTCTGTGGAGTCATTGTATTTTATGGTGGTGCAGTAATGATGGATTTTGTGGTCTACTTTACACATAAATATGCCATCTCAATAAATATTGTAGTCACTTATCTTTTTAAAAAAAAATAAAGCCACACAAATTTACATCACTTTGAACTTGATAGTTTAATTCAATGCATGAATTTTGGCCGACACAAGTACAGTGATTCCGTAGTACAATAGGTGATTACAGCAAATCATGCTAGTTTTATCCATTGAGCAGATGTAATATACTAAACACAGCATTTCAGTACAGAAGAATATGTTATATGTAGTTAACAAAGAAATACAAGAAATTAAATCCCAAACAAATATATTTCTGCTTTTACAGTATATCAGTACTGTATACAGGGTTATTTTTGCACTTGGGAACAATTTTGCCCCCTTTTAAATTTGACCAGTCATAGTTATGCTGTGTAATTTGGATTCGGCCCAAATTTGTCAAATCAAGAAGAGTGCAAAAGGGGCAAAAATTTCCCTGTGTACAGTACTTGCTAGTTTTATTTTAGACTGTTAATCTTCAGTGTTTGAAATTTCCACATTCGGAGTTAAATTCAATACATAAATATCAATATATTTTGATATACTGATTCCAACTAGCAGGCATAATAAAATTTTTACACTAAAAAGATTTTTTTTCTTCATTTTTAGAAAGCTCAAATGAATGGAAAATCTGTGCCTCCTGTAATGGGAGAGAAGAAAGCTGCTCCAAAGATGTCCTTGATGAGTGAAGTACCAGCTGCCCCACCCCCAGACATGGCGGTACCCATGACAGAGGATGACGCCCTCACAGATATCACCCAGGAGACAGCTCCAGACAGCATGGTTGAGGAATATACAGGTGAGAGGGGCACCACCCGGGGGGGGGGGGGGGGGGGGGAGGGTTACAGGGATTTTTGTATTAAAAGAACAAAAGGACATTTAGCATTGTAATCTACATGTATCCGAGTACAAATTAATGTCCAAATTATGCAGATGATTTGGCCAGCTGACCACAGCTTGACAGACTTTCTTAAAACTGCACAAATATGAAAATGTTTCATTGCATTGGTCTAACTTGTCAAAAGATAAAAGTTTCCTAACCTAGTTCAAATTTGTTCCTTGGAGTTGGACATATTTTATATAATGAAGTATGCGTTATTAAAATAAAGTACAACAAACTGATTTCGGAACTAAAAAAAATAATCAGATTATTTTACCAGAGAAGTGTCTTTCATACAAGCTGCATATTTAGTGGCCCAGTCTCTCTGTGTCTGGAAGTATTCATCTACATCCTGTAGAACAAAGAATAAACTTATTTTGATATTAGGTACATGTACTAACAGTGCATTTTTCTCTTTACAAAAACCCTCAGGTGACATAGTATATTCATTATTCATGATAGTTAGACTTGCCCTGTGTTGGCCTTAATGATAGTCAGACTTGCCTTGCATTGGCCTTAATGATATTCACACTTGCCTCGTGTTGGCCTTAATGATAGTCAGACTTGCCTTGCATTTGGCCTTAATGATATTCACACTTGCCTTGCATTTGCCTTAATAGTGGTTAGACTTGCCTTTCATTGGCCTTAATAATGATCAGACTTGCCTTGCGTTGACTTTAATGATAGTCACACTTACCTTGTGTTGGCCTTAAAGATAGTCACACTTGCCTTGTGTTGGCCTTTCCGTGCCTCATCCACTGCCTGGGAGACTCGCATAAACAAACTCTTCTTCAGTTTGGTTCTCACTGCTGCCTACAAATAACTCAGGTTTTCAATATTAAGAATACCTAAGTACCTACCTAGAACCTACTGCAATCTTATTTCTAAAATATAAATGTAAATATACATGTAGTAGATCAATTGGTTCTTTCTTTGAACAGAATTCGTACGTAGGAACCTTTTGCACTTGGCTAATTCACAATCACCACCAAATAAAGATTCCTCAAAATAACATTTTAAAGCACATTCATTGTCATAATTGACTACCAAAATATAAAACTTAAAGGTGCATCACATATCTAATAGTGCT
This sequence comes from Saccostrea glomerata, assembly GCA_003671525.1. NCBI lineage: Eukaryota > Metazoa > Mollusca > Bivalvia > Ostreida > Ostreidae > Saccostrea > Saccostrea glomerata. The sequence goes on from PRKT01000113.1 coordinate 379,669, forward strand.
GACAACAGCAATAAATGATTGCTCCAGGAAGGCATTATTTTCCCTTATATTATAAACAAAGCATACCTCTTTCTCACACAGAAACTTCTTTAGTAATTCACTTTTTCCAAACTTTTCATGGCAAATCACCATTTTTAGGTATCTATAAAAAAACATTCAGCTATGTAAACAGAGCTCTTCTAACAATGTTCAGGTACTGAGATACTGAAAGGCTACTGCTGCTGCTTTGAAGTAGAGAGCAATAAAACAAAAATGAAAACTTGATTTTTTTTTAGATCAAATTTATCATTACATGTATAAACCAAGTTTTCCTCTCCCACCTTTCTACATTCCTACTGGTCTGTCGGTATGTCTGTCCGTAACAAATTTTTGTCAAAGTTTTCTCAGCAACTACTCATTACAGAGTTGTCCTTCACCCCTACACCTCACCCAATCTGAATGAAATCTGATCTTTGTTATACTCTGAAATTCTAATGGTCACTGTACAGCATAACAAAGATCTGATTTTCATCAGATTGACAGATCACCCCAGGTTTAATGTGTCTGAATGTTATTGCAATGCACCTCTGTGGAACTGGGGTGGAATGAAATAACTGTATTATCAATTTTCAAAGATGACTATGACCAACTTTGATCTGACTTGGGGTCTTAATATCCCCATACTTAGATCCTCTCAATTTCTTTTTTGTCCAATCATCTAGAGGTGCTACTGTTTAAAACGGCATATTTTATTTAAATAATCAAGATTTTGTAAAAGATGGCACTTTAACCAACCCATATTGTCAATATTGTACTTTGTTGCCAAAAGTTTCTTTAATAAAATTATACTTTAACCATCCAAATATCCGTGCTAAATAGGACCCCCCCCCCAAAAAAAATTTCAGGTTCCACCGAGATTTGAACTCGGATCGCTGGATTCAGAGTCCAGAGTGCTAACCATTACACCATGGAACCTTCATGTTTAACTGGCTGTCAAATATCATTCAAATTAGTAATAATTTATCCCTCGATGCAAACACAGAATGCTGTCAATATTTTGCTGCAGATTAACAGATATCATCAAAGTATAAATGACACTGTAAGGCATTATCACAATTATACCTGTGTAGTACAAGACCGTGAATGTGTGTTTATTGACCTATGTTTGACATGCATACGTAATAATGTAAACATAGTTCAACCAATCAAATCAGTCAAAATTTGGGGAACTCCACTTTCCGCGAAAAAGATAGACGATACGACGATTAGCACCACTGCTATATTTATACCTAGCAATTTACAGGTGTGACGGTTGTGTACCTGTGATCAAACAAGTTTGTGTGAGTAGATCTCTCTATTTTTTCAGTTTTTATGAATTTCATTGTATTTTTGTACAACATCTGTTATTGTAAGGGAGGGTGCTCCTTTGAATTACTCCACCTTGGCGCTGACTCAGAATCTGGCGATTTTCTGAAGTCGAGTGGGAGGGTCTTTTAACAGTATTTGTTTGTTTAGTCATACCGGATATATGTTGTCAGGTCCCGAAACGTCGGGGTCCCGAAACGTCGCGGTCCCGAAACATCCCGAATTCCTCCTTTGAATTACTCCACCTTGGCGCTGACTCAGAATCTGGCGATTTTCTGAAGTCGAGTGGGAGGGTCTTTTAACAGTATTTGTTTGTTTAGTCATACCGGATATATTTATATTATTTACGCACGATATAAATTCAGAATCATTGCAAAATACACTAGATATAAAATAATCAACTTTCGATATTGCATATATTGAATTATAACCCTTGACCTGATTAAATTTTGTAAATACAACACAAGTTTGTCATATACATGTATAATTGTCAACATTGTGATATTGAAAATATAGTGCTGATCAGTATGAATTCAATAGAAAAATGTTTGTATTTACAAGAATTTGAAGAAAAGATAATGTGAATTTAAATGGTATATGTCATTATGTGCACACATATGGGCATATATAGGGGCCTAACTTGTATATTATTTTGAGAGGACATGTACTTTCTTTTTCTCAAACTAATAATGACAAAAATTACTATGCTGCTGGCAAGCATAAAATTTTATCCTCGGGGCTGTCATTAGTAAACTGTTTCCTAAAGACGTCAGTACACATGCCAGTTAAACATACCCCACAAGCTTGTATTAGAAAAAACAGACCAGGCTACTTAGCATATACCTGGCTGTCTTGTTCTCAGACTAAACCCTGGGGGACAAGGTAACAAGCATGTGAAGTGTTGGGGACATTTAATGCTTTCTTCATTATATAGGCAGTGGTGCATTGTTAATGTACATATTTTGTTTCATTGATGGCATTAGTTTTCTGATGGTGTGCATTTTTATACATTGTATATGTGTTTTTTAGGCCTTGCTTGTGTACATATTTGAGAACATAAACTTTCTATGCTTGACTAATGAACCAGGGAATGAATTTGGATTTTGTTTATGAGAGCTCTCTGTGTTACATTTTATCAGTATACTGCATAAACTATAGATCAACAATTTTGGGGAGTCGGGGTGGAACTTCCCTTATCTACATCATATGTTCAATCCATAATAGTTCTGTACCTATGAAAATAATGTTTGCTGATATGATAGAATTTAAGTAACAGTTTGAAATTAATCTTAGAGAAAATTACGTTTTCTTATTTTATTATACGTCACAGAATTGAGAGAGAAAGGAGAGAGAAAGAAACTTAAGTTGAATTCCTCGTGATCATCATGATTATTAGCTGAGCATTGTAGACTAGGTGACACTTTATAGTTCACCTTCATCAATTTGACTTTCAACTTAAGATGTTCTGATGAAGGTCAATGCTATTGAGGATCTCTATTTTAAAGTCATGCTCAAGGTCACAAAGTTCTTGGATCAAGATAGCTCCCTATATGGTATTAGTCATGTGTTGATTGTAGTGAAAAGATTTGTTTTTTTATCATTTTTAAATTCATGTCCCTGAATGAAACGTAGTAAGGTAGCTTGTGTGATCTGGTTTCAGCCTTTTTGACACTTCATCTTGTCATTAGAAACCCACTACATCATAATCTTGTATATCCAGAGGCAAAGGTATTGTGTAAATTTAAAGATATATATTTAGATAAACATTTTTAAAATGTGCCCAGTCTCTATGTTATTGAGGAATTGTGTAGGACCTGATACAGTGTAAACAATATAAGCCAGATCATCTCTGATTTATTATTGACATGCATGTAAAATTTCCAGACAGCTGTGATTTCACCAAGCAGTAAAAACTGGGGATGAAAGTTATCTCCCTCCATGGTTAAGATTACCTCCCTGTTTGGTGACTCTTGTGGGTAAAACATCGAACACTTAGTGTCAATAGCTGAGTAGTGATATATGATGCAATATAGATTACACTTTTATGACCAACGCTCTACATGAATCATCTTGGGCCATGTCAGGGAGAGAGGGACCGGCCTAATATAGCTCTCTCAGGTAAATACCAACACTGGTGGTTAAGTATGTACTGTAGTACTGTGGGGATTTGGCTCGGTGTTTCCTCCCCTTTGCAGGTGCTTGTGAGCTGACAGGACGCGCGTCTCTAAGTGTCATCGGATGTGTGTTTCCTGTGTGTTGTGTAGGCTTGATTTGGGATTATTGTGAGGTTATCCGGAGATACATCAAGGGCCTGCAAGAAGGAAAATATTATATTGTAACTCGGAAAACAAATTATGGAGATAAGGATATGATTGTATTTTGGAGAGAATTATTGATAAATAAGGGAGTAACCTATGGTTTTTTATTGTATAGTGTCTTACACTTCGATATCTTTAATGTATGTTGTGAAGTTTCCCCGCGATGAACCCCAATGATGTTGATGACTGTTTACAATGTATCTTACTGTTTGTGTTCAGACAGTCTAACATTTTTCATTTGTGCAAAGTGTTCGATTAGTTTTCTATCTGACTGACATTTTTGACGGATATTAAAATCAGTGGATCATGGATGCTATGCTGAAATCTCTTTATTGTGATCTCAAGCAGGTAAGGATAAAATTTGGAATACATATACAGAACTCTATACACCAGAGAACGACTCTTACATGTATTCAGACACTAACATCCCTCGGAAAACAACTGTCAAAATAAAAGGCAATCCTATCTGAAATTTTCTGTTGACAGTGCAATTTGGTCTCTTCCTAATACTCAGTTTTACAATTATCTAGACATATATAGCCTCTTATTTTGCAACCATAATATGGGTACTGATCACTAACAAATTTGAAAAAGAGTCAGGATTTTCTTTACCACACCTCAATTATAAATTTTCTTCCTTGCATAATTTTGCAATTACTACATATGACCTATGAATTTTGACACTTGATAAAAGATTTGTACTTAAAAGTTTCCTTGTGCAAAAGTTAGCAAGTACTAACAACCATACAAAGTGGAATTGCTGACGGGCTATTGAAAAGTTGACCGATTTTGCTGCAACAATGCAATGTTTACAAACTGTCCTCTTCTGAAATACACCAATGCTTGGAGGTCCATTATTTGGTCATAAAACATTAATACCTGAAGAGAAAATGTCTCTGTATCATCTACATCTTAATTGAACAAGTTAAATTTTATGGAGGGTACCTGAAGATGTGATAGTAAGGGGCCTTTTGTGAGTGACCTGAATACAGTTTTATTGTTGTGGACCTCTCAATTATCTACAAGAACTACATATATCACAGACAATGGGTAGATAAATAGTTTACCTGTCCCTGTAAAAATAGACCCTGAACATCATGCAAGGGGTGATTAAGAGAAATATTGCACTGTAAGACATTCATGCTTCAATGCATTGACATAAGGATAGACATGGGAATTACCCAATTTAATTTTCTTTTTCTATCTTTTTAAATTTTTATTCTGTGTCAGATTTTTATAGATTGAACGATTTGAAAAATGCAATTAGAAAGAAAAAATAGCAGTAAAATGAATGTATCATAATGACACTGGTCCCTTTGTACGGGTGTAGACTGATTCTGATACATTACTCAGGTGATACTCAGGATGTCCTGAATAATTCATAATCCATTGTTCAGCCGCGTGATGCTTTATTACACATATTTCCATCATGTCTCTTTATATCTACATGACTAAGATAGGTATCATATATTTTCATATTTATATACCATTGACCTTCTATAACAGACGTTTTTGTTGCAAAATTTTAAAATCCCTTTGATTCAATAATGTTTTCGTGAGGCAATAATTGGATTACCTGTGACGGGCTATATAAATGAATCACATTCATGCGTGTTGTTGTTGACATAGTACATTTCAGACATATATGTACTTAGTTGCATGACTTCAGGATAAGTGCCCTTAAGAAGAATGTAACATAGGATTTTTAGCTGGCTCAGTATAGGACGTAGTCTTCCGTTGTCGATGGCTCATCTATGTCTGAATCTGCCTTACTAAACCTACAGTGTACTTCAGAAAATGATCAATAAAAATTAGGTCTCCTAATAAGTATGACAAGGCATAAGTATAGAGAAATGAAATATTCCAACAATTTTTCAATTTGATTAAATTAAAAATAGATGTCCGAATCCGCTACCATTTCTCAAACTTTGAAGATGGTCCTGCATTTCAATTATTTATGAAGATACCCTCTTGATAAGTACAAAAATATTAAGATATATTGTTCTTGTGCATATGAATAGCAGCAAACTATTTTTTGCAACTGCTGAAAGTCTCCATTAAACATGATTTAGATTTATCAAGTTTTGCTAAGGTAGACAAAGTAATTGTTCAAATTAGTCAAAATATGCTCTCTGAGAGACAGAGAGAGAGAGAGAGAGAGAGAGAGAGAGAGAACTGGCATGTACATATATATAAGGTATATATGAACAAGCAAAAACTGTGTTCATCCATGCATGACAAATGATTATAAATCTCCATGTAAACAAGCAGTCTGGATATATCCTTATAAGTCTCGATCATTATTTTGTCATACATCATGGAGTTGTGACATTGAGACATATTGGTAAACAGGTGTCACCTGATTAATAAACAACAGTATTTTATCTATTGCAGATAATACACTCTAAGTACTTTACTCAAAAATTGTCAAAAATTAACATTTCTCATCAACTCTTACTTCCATAATACACCCCTCCTCTATCTCTCCATCCATTAAGTATTTACCCACTCATTCATCTGTGTTTTTTTTATCCACCTCCTGTAAAACATGCTGTACAGAGAGAAAAACTTACATACAAACTAAATATACATTAAGTTGTCAATTCATTGTTTAACATTATAAACTATATTACTAGTATTCTAATATGAACCGGTACATGCAACAGGAGAGCTAGGAGAGAATATATGACTTGACTTAGAATCACGACTCCTGCACCACTTAAGTCAGGTGCTCTACCAACTTGAGCTACGAGTACCCAGACCAATATCCATGGCCCAAACCATTACATTGAATAACTCCTTCAATCCGTAACCTATGTGGCAAAGTGGTAAGAGCATCTGCTCTAGAGTAAGGAGTGAATCCTTACGTCATGGGTTCAAATCCCATTGTAGGACATAGAGACATTTTCCTTCGGATGAAACTGTATAAACTGAGGTCCCGTTTAGCAGCAGGACTAGGTGCTTGGCCCTCGGAGTATTAAGCATAGGTCAAAATTTGCAGCTCTCCACTGGAAAGTGGTAGTGTCTCCATATTAAGGAAAAATTCTCAAGAGGAATGTTAAACAACAAACAAAACTCCTTCAATTGTCTTTGCCCTTTAAGACACAACCAAATTTCTTATCTTCCCCTGGCAGGACTTTCATCTGCATGTCCAAGGATGATTAATGGCACCAAAATCTGTAACAGAAAAGGAGAAAATATATAGCTGGTCCAAGAATTTAACTCTGGACTCCTGTATCACTAGTCAGGTGCTCTACCGACTGAGCTACCCAGTGAGGCCAATATCCACAGCCCAAAATACTTTTTATGTTTTATACTCGTATCAAACTTGAACAGCTGTTGTAAATCAGAGATTTAATAGAGCAGCCTCCTGTTTTAAGTATTCATTACTAGGTAAGTGCCAATCAGTACTGGAATTTTGAACAAGTACCAGTTACTAGTGCATCAAAGTAAATTGGTGCAGGGGATATACATGAATTCTCTGTCACACTGAGCTTGACACTAGCTGTAAATCCTATGCATGTTGTAAGTGCCATCAAAATCAATGTGTACAACTTGGACTTTTCACACACACACAAAGCAGTTAATAAAGCATGCACCCTCTAAATGTCATAAATCAGTTACAAGTACTGTTGTGGTATAGAGCAGTTTTTTCCCAGGGAAAATGTTTGCCTCATTTAAATTAATCTTCATTAGCCAAACCAAAAATTCGATTTTCATAGATCTCCATAATGCAAATCTTTCATTGACATATATTAAAAAAAATAATATTCAAGACATTTCCCCATATAATACAATGCATTCAGAATATAGGATATTGTGGTCAGGAGCCATACAAGAGGAATTAAGCCCTATATATGACAGGGACCTGGGCGTGACGCTGATTAATTATTCATTTCCTTCAGGTCATTCTTGATTAACCTCAGAAACCACACACAGCTGCACAGGATCACTGTTAGTACTGTGACAGAAAAATCAATCTAAGGGATTAGAATTTAAAACCCCTCTCCACAGTGTGCACAGCAAACCCCAATCTTAATTTCCATGTCTATCCATCCCTTGGCTGTGGTTAGGATGGCCGTTACATGTGTACCCCATGACTATGTGATGGACAATTCCAGTATGAATCAGACCTGTCATAGATTTATTCTCAAATTCGTAAACAAATTGTCTGTCCCTAAAAATCTTAACTAATTAGTTTTGTTGATAATTTAATCTGTCATAGATATCTGATAATCATATTCCAGTGTACCTGGGAAAGGTGCTATATTCTCCCATAAATTATGCAACATCTGCGTTATAACTACTGTTTTACACCAGTATACTGGGAAACACATTAGAGTGGGACACCTGATGGTACTATTAGGGAATTATATGCACAATCAATTGACCATAATCGGTCATCTTTTAGTCAGCCTAGACTACTGGTGCATGAACTGTCCTTCTAGGGCCCTAACTATCATACATGGTTAATTCAGTGGTGAAGACCTGTAAAAAGTAAGAGTCTCGCATTTACAAGGCTCATCCATGTAAAAACTTAATACCTGGTGAAATGTAATTGTAGAGATATGACCATAAGAATTCACTGCTTGTCAGCTTTTATAACATACATGTATTATGATACCAGGTGATTGGCATGGGCCATCGGTGACTAAAATGACTTTAAGGTCATTATTCAACATTTGATGTATGATTGTTTCAGTCCTCCCTCAAAAGTTCAGGCCATTCCTTGGACACATTCATCACAATCTTATTATGTACAGAGAGTTCAAATCCCTATGATGAAAATGTTGACTAAAGTGTCAATTCATCTGACTTTGAATAAAAAGCCTAGATGCCTAGATTTGAGGAAAATTATGATGATGGGACTGCAGCTGTGCAGCACTAATACTTGTTCATAGTAAGTCAACTAGCATTGGGTCCAGTAACATTTTATCACTGGTCTAACAAAAAAAAGTTTAGGTCATCAATTAATAGACCAATGAAAGCTAGCAGATTAGGTCATGTAACATTAACCACTGGTCCAAAAAAAAGCAGTTTGGGTCAGCTAGCATTCATCACTGGTCCAAGAAAGCTGAGTGCCAGGTCAGCTAACTGGATTAATCAGTGACCAATTACCACTTCATTTATTAAGTTGTATTCTTAACTGTAAGTGTAAGAAAACTGAGGGACAGTCCGACACATAAAAGAGTTGTTCCCCCTTCTTCTCTTTCCATTCCTGAAAGATAAAAAAATAGGTGGTTCTTTTTATTTACTTGTTGCTTTTATTTGAAAAAAAATGTTGTTTCATACTCTGTAGTCTACTTTTATTGAGAGCCTGCTCTTCATTTCACACACACATTCTGTAGAAGCGCAGATGTCAGTTCTGCATGTGTGAAATCAATTCTACCATGATAACCCAGTACACTAAACCAGAGACTTAAGGTGTGTCGTTTCAATATCATTTTGTCACCGTGGCTTGGGAGAATGCCATAAATACTTCTCTAATATTGTGTTATTAGTAGTTGTCAAAAGCTAATGCCAGTTATTACAGTACAGTACAGTACATCGTGTAGGTATTATGTCGACTTTATACATCTCTCTCTAGAACAAGCGACCCTAATGCTATTAACCAGTATATATTACTGTAAACCAACTTTTATTCGCGTGTGAGAAATTTTCGCGAATTTTTGCGAGAGCCTCATTACAGCGAGTATTTCTCGCCGCGAACCGGTACTTAAAGTATTTGTGTCTATTAACAAGAGAACCTAAATAGGCTTGATCGCGAAAATTAATCGTCACGAATTAGTTTTCCTCTGATAAATCGCGAAATAAAGTTATCGCGAATAAAAGTTGGTTAACAGTATACATGTATTATTTAAGCATTATCTGTAGACATTTTCATTATATTTAGTAGTTATTTTTCCAAGTGTATAAGGTCAGGTGAAATGTAGGGATTCCTCTTTATATTTTTAAATGGACCCTTTGAATGAATTGGAATGTTAATTTTACTAGATGAGGTAGGATTGTGTTGTCTTATTGTATCCTATCTTGTTGTGGAGTTATTGCTGTGTTAAGAACTTGGTCAATGATTTAGATGTATAAAACAAATATCCAACATCAGAGGCTCAAGTGGTTCTAGGGTGCGGTGAAGATCCCAACATAGGCATCTGAATTAGGTCACGTAGGGAAAATCCTCTCACAGTGGGCTAAGGTATGTCATCGGCCAGGTAAATGTCTGATAGAGACGACTGCAGTCACTGTTTACCTGGCAATGCACAAAGTTTGTTTTGCAATGTGTCATTTGCAATATTTGTGTGAATATTTCAAGTGAATGTAGACTTTTTCTACAGTCAGATTTGGCAGTATATTCTGGATTTCTTTTGCAAATTAAAAAGGATACAGCTGAGGTGAATAGGGTAGGTGTATCTGATGCCTGTGTAGTAGATAGGGAATTCTTTGTATAGTAAGTTTACATGAGAGAAGTGGTCATTGTGTTTGAATTTCTATGCATTAATCTGCACTTATGCAACTGTCCATAACTTCCAGGTAAGGTATTTGTGTACCTGAGACAGATCACCTGGATTGCATACCTGTGTAATGATGTGGAACATACATAAGTAATACAGTATATGTATATATATAACAACCCAAAAAAAATCACGCTTCTGATGGTCAACACATTCAGGGGAATACAAGTGAAAAGTTTTACCTTATTTTTTATGTGCTAAAGTGAAGGAAGTTTATCAAACTATTGGAGCACTAAAAAAAAGGTGTTATCACCATTACCTACTTTTATATAATATCAAAAGATTTATTCCAACCAGTAGATAAAAGGAGGAAATTTCAATTCAATAAAATTGTTCTGATCTAGGATTGTAATATAAAAAAAAAAGAAGAAAATTTCATCTATATAATTTTTGTGTTGGTACAAGACAAGAATACAAGATCCTGATCAGTGTTTAATATCAGTATTACAAAATTACAGGATATATATTTTACATAGCGCAGAGAGAAAATGTATATATAAAACTGTGTCACTAATCATGAGTATTTGATTACAAATCAAAATGAAATCACAAAAGAAAAGATTTTTTTAAACAGTCATAAGACAGTACAGGCTCATGCTAAAACACTTTGAGATTGTGCGTATGTTAACTTGTGACCATGATATTGTGTCACTTGTACAAAACAAGTCCTTGTGCAACAGTTTTTTATGCCCCGGAGGTATATTATTTATGTCCTGTATGTCTGTCTGTCTGATGTCAACTTTAACCTAGCCCATAAGTATTGCAATGTCAAGGGTAAGCTTTAATATTTGTTATGTGTGTTCATTATGACAAATCTTTTCCATTGGTACAGAAATTTTAATTAAGTGACCTCAACTTTGACCGTTGCTACCCTTAAAACATCTTACAAGTGTATACCACTTCTGTCTACTCCAAAATTATGTTACCATCAGAGGCATAGTGTTTCACAAACACATCTTGTTTTTTTTTCCGTATCAGATTAAAGAAGTACTTGTTTTTTTATTTATCAATAGATCCACTGTGAAACCAAAATATACACAACAGGCAGTTACAAGTTCCCACATTTCCAAGAAAATATATATGTATTTTTTTGGGGAAACACACATCATGTTTCAACAAGGAATTATTTCATCAATAAATTAATAATAAAATATATGTGTTTACATGTATAACTATCCCCATTCTCTGTAGGTGCTCCTTCTCCTCTATCTGTCCACCTATATCCATAAAAGGTGCTCTGCCTACAACATTCTATAGAGGTGCTCTGTCCACTGGAGGTGCTTTGTCTATTACATCCTTTACAGGTGCTTGGTTCACTGCATCCTCTATAAGTGTCCTGTCCACTTAATTAATCCTCTATAGGTGCTCTGCACACTGCATCCTTCAAAGGTGCTCTGTCCACTATGTCCTCTATATGTGCTCTGTCCACAGAATCCCTTTGTAGGTGCTCTGCACACTGCATCCTTGCTAGGTGCTCTGTCCACTATGTCCTCTATGGGTGTTCTAACCACAGAATCCTTTCTAGGTGCTCTGTCCACTAAATCCTTCATAGGTGTTTGTCCACTGAATCCTCTAATGGTTCCCTGTCTACTGCATCCTTTCTAGGTGCTCTGTCCACTGAATCCTTTTTAGGTGCTTTGTCCACTGTATCCTGAGTAGGTGCTATGTCCACTGTATCCTGAGTAGGTGCTATGTCCACTGAATCCTTTCTAGGTGCTCTGTCCACTGAATTCTTTCTAGGTGCTCTGTCCACTGAATTCTTTCTAGGTGCTCTGTCCACTGAATTCTTCATAGGTGTTTGTCCATTGAATCCTCTAATGTTTTCCTGTCTACTGCATCCTTATAGGTGCACAGTCCACAGAATCCTTTATAGGTGCTCTGTCCACAGAATCCTTTCTAGGTGCTCTGTCCACAGAATCCTTTCTAGGTGCTTTGTCCATAGAATCCTTTATAGGTGCACAGTCCACATAATCCTTTATAGGTGCACAGTCCACAGAATCCTTTATAGATGCTCTGTCCACAGAATCCTTTCTAGGTGCTCTATCCTATGAATTCTTCATAGATGTTTGTCCACTGGATACTCTAATGGTTCCCTGTTTACTGCAACTGCTATAGATGCTCTGTCTACTGCATCCTTTATAGGTGCTCTGTCCACAGAATCATTTAGTTGCTCTGTCCACAGAATCATTTAGGTGCTCTGTCCACTGTATCCTTTATAGGTGCTCTATCCTACACATCTTTTATTGATGTTCTGTTCACTGCATCCTCTGTAGATGCTCTGTCCATTGCACCCAATAGAACTGCTCTGTCCCTGTCCCAAAAAGTACTTTGCTTTTTGCATCCACTGGAGATACAGTGTACAATGTCCACCAATTTCTGGAGATGTTCTGTTCCATTGCTTTATCTAGAAGTGCTCTGCCCAATATATCCTTTGCAAGTGATCTATCTGTATTGCATCTTTGGGAGGAGCTCTGTCCAAACAGCATCATTTGAAGGTGTTCTCTTTTTAACTATTTGGAGAAACATTATATCAACTATACCCTGGAGATGCTTTTGGTTCACTACATCTTCTCAAAGTGTTCTCTCCTCAGAATGCCTGTAGATGTTCTGTCTTTGTATCCTTAAGAGGAACTTAGTCTACCAGCTTCTGAAAATATCCTCTGAAAGTGCTCATTGTCCACTTTATCCTTTAGAGATACTTTGTCTATAACTTGTTTTGCAGGTGCTCTGTTCACTCCATCCTTTGGAGGTGCTGTCTGTTTTATTCTTTGGAGATACATTGTACCTCAGTCTCTTTAGGTGCTCTGATTTCTGAGTACCCAGTCATCTTTATCTGTTAGATATACTTTGTCCTTTTAGCATCTTCGGATGGCCTTCCACACAGATTCTATGCTGCCATTTACATGTATTTTGTGAGGATGCTTTGATCACAATTGCCTCTAAAGTTCAGGGCACCATCTGAAATATTTTTTTTAGATCAGTACATGTACATGTACTACCAAATACTTTGCTCTTTGAAACATTTGCTTATAGTTGATTCTGAAGCAGAAACAAACAAGTCAAAGCATTTTAAACATATAAATGTGAACATAACTATGAAGAATGTTTGTGAATTTTAGATGTTTTTGACAATGTTTACTGATCAAGATTTAGGGGTTTTTTTGTTCTATTTTTCCCTACATGAAATATTGTCATTTGTGTCTGCACAGCAAAAGTTTAGGGGGAAAATTGAGTCTGACATTCTATTATTTTTTATTATTTTATGAGTCATATAGTGCAAAATAACTAATTTGCATGTGAACTTTTGTAAAGACCTCAATCAGCTCTGCTTGGGAAAAAGGTATTACCAGGTACTGTGCTTAATGTTTCATAAGAATGAAACTTCAGTTCCATTAGAATGGTACTTTCATTACTTTTATTGTTAAATATGAGTCTTAAAAAGCTTAGATATTATGTGTGGATTACAGAACAGACAAATTATTCACAGGCAATGCTTTAGAAGTCCACTCTGTCCCGTTTTGCCCGAGCTCTGTAACCTTAACCTGTCTGGGTTGTCGGTGACCCTCTGTATTTATACGCTGTTTGGTGTGTGTAATAAAGCAGGAGAGAATTGGACACTCTTATTCTGTTTTACCTGTGTCCCTTTTAACCTTGCTATGTAATTTTTTTTTACCTTTATAAGATTCTTTTAAAGTTAAGAAAAAGTGAATGCCCTTGAGAATGATGCTTGAAGGGCAAGCAGATCATTTTTATTTTATAATCTTCACTTCTTATGAATCTTCCTATGATATCCCTGCCCTTAATTGTCTTATTTAACACACGTGTAAGTTGTATTAAATTTTTGTAAAAATTGTATCTTAAATTCTAGTGCACTTGTTATTTTGTTTTGAAGTGTACTTTGCAATGCTCTTTATGATTATAAAATGAAAGCTGTACTTTAAGCCCTCGTTATTCTATCATAGAATTACACATGTATTAGAAATTCAGGCTGAGATTATGAAAGGGAGACATTTAAATGTCTAAATTCTCTATTTGTTCACTTTGATGCTAATAAGGCCAGTGCATTCTTTCCCATATCTTTATCTCGGTTAGACTTAAACAAATATTTTTATTTTTACAACCGGTTGGTTGAACCATGAAATAAACATGTGTGATAGTAAATAACCCAAGCTTTAAACAGAATCAGATGCCTATATAAGCTTAACAATTTCCAGTTGGTATCTAACATGAGAGAAAATAATTGAACTCTAACTTTATGAAAATTAATTTAAATCTCAAAACCAGTTGCTTGTTGCATCAATTAACAAACACAATCATTTTATTCTGTCATTTTTCACAACTTAGTCTTTATGATAAGGTTGCTGAGTTATAGGACTACAAAAAAATTGTTATTAAACTTGTGTTATTGATATTTAATTACAGTGTTTTATTAATTTTTAATGAGGAGGACTTATAAAATCATATAATCTGCTCTGACTTTCGAGTACATGACACCAATTTTAGACTGCTGGGTATTATAACATTTTTCATGTGAAGTCAGTTGTATAGATGTCTGGGATTATACATCTATGAAGCAGACTAATGCTCTTGTACTGACTGTGATATAAGAGGTCATGAGAATTATTGAAATATTTTCAGATGATGGTGGATGTTTTACCCACAGAAGTTGCGGATTTGAGCTCGCTGCGATCGTGTCCTGAGTCTGACTCGGACAGTGACGACTTTCTTGATGGAATCTCTCTTATGTCCAGTGAGGCTATTGATGTGTCAAGCATGGACAGAATCGTAAGTTGATATTGTCCTTGCCCTTAATTTTTTTTAATTTGCTTCCGTAGTTTATTTATAAATGAGGCCTTAAAAGTTGGACAGTTCATGAATGAAAGATGCCATACTCTCTGATACTGAAAAACTAACTTGCAGATATTACTGACACTTTGGAGGGGGGTGCAAAATTGACTTCGATCTAAGTAAAATTTAATTCACAAATTTTTTACTTTTTGCAATATTACAGTGTAATTGAAATTTAGATTGAAGCAATAATTTGAGAAATTTGTGTCTGTTTATGTCATAAGTGCCATAGTCAACATTAGAATTCCTTCAGCAGAGGTACTCAGAGTCAAAGAAATAATAGCTAGGCAGTACTGGTATGCATGGTTAGGGAGATTACTTAGGTATGAATAGCTAGACAGTATTTAGAGTGCAGGGGAGATAATTTAGGTGTGAATAGAAGTGAAGGGGAGATAACTTAGGTATGAATAGCAGTGAAAGGGAGATAACTTAGGTGTGAACTACACAAGACAAAATAGTATTGAGGTATATATTCTCATTTTGAAGAAATTAAGCTTAAATTCATTCTATTGAAAAAAATCATTCTAGAAGTTTTAAGCAGTGTTATATGTTTCAGAATATTGTAAGTTTTTTTTTAGTCACAGATATTTTAAAATTTTTTACATTCCTAATACAACCAGCCAGGTCAATGTTGCTAGGGACAGCAGTATGTGTTCTAACATTGCAAATATTATGCTAATATTTTTAACTACATTTACAAGGATAACATGATTATAATGGGTTAAACAGAAGAATAATATATTAACCTCCTCTTTGAAACTGTCAAGAAAGGCCTTTTTTAGGTTTGTGTGTTATACTGATTGATTGAATGTTGTTTAAAATCCCTCTTGCGAATTTTTCACTCATAATGGAGACTCCACCACATGCTGGTGGAGAGCTGCAAATTTTGTCCTATGCTCAGCACTCAGGGCTAGTGAGCAGGGAGGGATCTTTTTCTTGCCAGCACCTTCTGCGACATGGGACCTCGGTTTATACGGTCTCATCCAAAGGACCGGTCTCCATGTCCCACAGAGGGAGTCGAACCCTCGACAGTGTATACTATAGACATGATAGAGTTTAAATGTTTACATGCATTTTTTATCAGAACTTTATCAGGACAGCATTGTAGTTAAAGGAAATTTGTGTTTTAACTTTATATACTTTTCAACTACTGGCCTTTCCACTGATAAATTTACATCAATTATTGTTCAATCATACTTCCCACAAATAACTTGAATACCTTTGATTTGTGTATAATGTAAGATTCAGTTCCTATTGTTACCTGTCCTTCAGTGACTTTGATTTCATCTATAACCTGTAATTTTCTGCCAAAGGACCTGGGTCCCTAAGTGACTGTTATACCAGGCTTGTAATTTTCTGCCAAAGGACCTGGGTCCCTAATTGACTGTTATACCAGGGCTGTAATTTTCTGCCAAAGGACCTGGGTCCCTAAGTGACTGTTATACCAGGCCTGTAATTTTCTATTGTATGACCCTGGTCCCTCAGTGATTGTAATACTTGTGATTAGCATCAAGTCTCTCTGTGAGTGTTATACATATACCTGTATTTTTCTGTAGCTGGACCTGGGTCCCTTAAGTGACTTTTAATACCTGTTTTGCAGGACATAGGTCTTTCAGTGATTGTGGTACTTGTAATTAGTGCAGAGTCTCTCTGAGACTGTTATACCTGCAATTTTCTTTTGTGAAGACCCTTGGTACCTCAGTGATTGTGATACCCAATCTCTGTGACTATATACCGGTATTTTACCTGTAATTGTCTGTTGTAGGACCTGGGTCCTTCAGTGATTGTGGTACCCAGTCTCTCTGTGACTGCTATATGTTATACATGTATTTGTCTATTGTAGGACCCCAGTCCCTCAGTGATTATGATACCTAGTCTCTCTGTGACTGCTATATATGCTATACCTGTGATTTTTAATTGTAGGACCCGGGTCCCTCGGTGATTGTGATACCGGAGCCTGGAATCCTGTCTGACCTGATCAGTGAGAGACTTCATGCTCTGGCTGATGACTATAGTGAGGAACCATCTCTGGACCAATGTGCCAAATTCTACCAGGAGTATAGGGACGACGTAGTGGCCAATGAACGTCTTCTCTCCGACTCTTCTGACAGCATGGACACCGATGAGGAAGAGTATGTCCAGCGAAGGAAACTCAAGAAACGAGTCCGATGGAAATCAAATCTTTCAGGTGGGTCCAGTGTATAGCATGAGATATTTTTTATCTTAAGTTCAGCATTCAGAAAAATAAAACATGCAAGCTTGGTGTTAATGAATGTTAATGAATTTCAAACTAAAATAACTATGCCTAAAAACAAAACTCTTGCTGTCAGCTCCCGTTTATAAGGATTTTCCTCACATGAATTCAGTCTCCGTCATCTAGCATTACAACACTACTCAAAATATGTCAAGAGTGTGGATTGTTTCCTTTGAATATAATCTAAATACAGCTTAAAAGGAAACCACTTATTGTTGCTGCTTTTCAGTTAGTAGCCACTTGAAACTACTTCTGAATCCAGTCCAAGTGAAGAAAGAAAGATAACTCTTACAAAAACCTTAACTAATGCTGAAGAAATCGTCAATAATCAGGTTAATGAAGTGCCATAAATTTTTTTTAAGGAACCATGTATAAATATTAGGAGGAAGTTGATAATATTGAACATCATTGCGTTCGATTTTTAGGGAAGTCAGGGAATTTTCAACAACAAAAAAATTTACAGAAGCCTAATGGACTACATGACTTGAGTGAATTTCGGTAGCAAAAGTATTTAGGCCTATTTTAAACATTATTTACTAAATTATAAGATATTGAGATTCTGCTTGTTTATGTTTAAAGATTTTTCAGTTTTTTTTTTAAATGTGAATGGATGAACATGATGCAAATAGAACTCTTTCTTGGAAGCCGGAAATGTGTATTGTAATCAGTGTACCGAGCGCACCTGGTAGCGGTGGGAAAAAAATCACTCCGCGTCCAACGTGTTCCAACAAAAACACAAACACAATTAACTAATTTCAGTTATTTCTTACGTAGTAGTGAATCATTTTATCTTTAATGTAGCAAATTATTCATAACATACAACCATTTTGAAAAATATCTTCGAGAATTAAAATAATGAGACGAAATCCTAAGGATTATTTTCTTCTCCAAGTTTATTTCCGGCATGTTCACCTTCATGCGCGGATAGAATTGGTACCTATCAAAAAATGGCAGCAAGTTCAACTACAAAGAGCAACCTTGATCTTTTGATCCTAGCAGGTAAACTATTGAATTGAGAGTGAAGATAAATAACTGACAAAATCTCACAACAAACATTTTTATCGTTTCATTCATTCAATGAAACTTTTTTACTGCTAGAAGTTCTTGTTACCTACGCAACCAGGAAGTGGAGATAAAGTTACTCGCTTCCGGGGTACATTAAAAGTGAATTATAATCTTCAAGACTTTTTAACGGAATTATAGTCCCTGATTACGTATGTCAATAATTTTGACAGACATGAGAGCAGTCTATACTTATCAGTGTCTGTCATCATTTACTTTTTAATATTTGTTCTGCTACGTGTTTAAACAACACACGTGGTTATCAAAGACATAAATATCAGTATGTTCAACATTATTCCAGAACATCTAATCTAAAAAAAATCATCTCAATACGGGGAACTAAAAACGTATATAAACAAATGAAAAATTAATGAAAGGAATATTATATGCACACATTTTTTGTTTTGTTTTGATTTCCAACCCTAGGGCCATATTGACCATTGTTGATGTTTTTAATGTGTGTTAAAGAAATAACTTATAAGATTGTTAGTTGTAAAAATAAATGATGTTAAAGTAGTATGCTGTATTACAACCACAATATTTCTTTTGTTTCTGTTTCCTCCTCCCCTTCTCTGTCATTTAAATCCTGCCCCACCCCCTCTCTTGTAGAGCACGGGACAAGATTGTGGCTCAGTTTCACTTTTCTGCAATTTGAAACTGCCATTCTGCATGTTCTGTGAAAAAAATCCTGTGGGAATAATCTTAATTGAATCTGTTTAAATTTTTTTTTTACATTGTACAATAAAAATGCTGATATCTTGCATTGTATTGGTTAGAAAATTAGCTGCTTTTTGGCCACAGGTTTTTCTGCTTTTCAGTGGTACTAATTTTTAGCTTTTCTGTGATTCCCCCCCTCCCCTCCCTCCATTAGCCAGGTAAAACCTGTAGTCCCCTGCTTACTACTGGGAAGTGGAAGTAGGATTTTAGGGGGTCAATAAGGGTCTCATTACTGAGGTAGATGTAAGTATTTTTCGATGATTTTTACCATGGCAATTCGTTCATCAGTTGTAATCGTGGCTTTGCAGATTTTACTAATTCTGTATCAGTATGACACATTCCCATTCTTTAAAACATTTACTTTTCCGTATGTAAATCCATTTGTTCCTTCATTTTGTATATGTATATACAATTTCCATATTGTTTTAAAAATCTAAAACCTATCACTGACGAGTTTGAAATTTGATAATCATTCAATTTTTATCACCATATGAGTAAGTACTCTCTACCAAGTAGAATACTTTGGGGAAATACAGGTAAATATCAGCTGATTGATGTTAATTGCAGAGTAGGAACTTTTGAAATTGTGGAATGGAAAGTGTCAAAAATGAGATAACATATAACATAGTAAAAACCAGTCACTGAAAAACAGTATAGAGTAGTTATGGAAAAGCAAAAAGGTTCCCAAAATAAAATTGCAAAAAAGAAAGTCATCAGTTTGTGGATAAATATTGATATAGAGACAAATGTGTATGATTATTATTTGTGTTTTTCTCAGAACCAGAATGAGTAATATGAATTTTTTTAAATTGATTGCATAATGAAGGATCTCAATGCTGAATTTGACCACCTGTTGTCAATGTTGCTTAAAATACAAGCTTCTTTAGTCTTTAACATTTTATTTCTCACGAATACCTCTCAAAAACAAAGAAATATATCTTAGAACAAGGATTTTTATGCAGTTAGAAATTTTTGTGATTTGATTTCTGAAAAGTAGCAAATTTTTTTCTGATTTTTTAAATTTCTGCTGTTGTATATACTACAAAGTATAATTTACAGGAAAGTAACACTATATTCTAAATAATTTGCAAAAAAACTGCCGTGTGTATGTTAGATTGAGTTCATTTATTGTTTAAAGACATTGACTGGCTGTGCATTAGAACTGCAGATTCTATTTAATTCAACTATCTTTAAGTTGTGCTTAAATCAATTAACTACATGTATTTAGGACACAATGTGTAGATGAGCATTATACCATAAAATTCTGAATCCTTTATTTTTTCTGGGAATTTCGGCACTTTTTAACTTAGATTTTTGGCCATATCTTGAATATAGAGATGAATAATTTATCAGCGCAACTCCTCATAAACCTTTGCACACAATTTCGTCAAACTTTGCAGACATTTAGGACACAATGTGTAGATGTGCATTCCAATTCCTTTATTTTTTCCGAGAATTTCAGCACTTCGACTTTTGGGGGAGCGTGGGGTATGTGGGCTTGCTCACATTTTCTTTCATTTTTACTGATATGTCTAATCTGCAAAATTCCACAAAATTGGACAACTGGAAAAAAAAACCCTGATGTAATATGCTTGTAGAGTGATGATGGTGAAGTTTATTTTATAGCACGTCTCTGTTATACAATTTCTAATAAGAAAGCATTTTTTCTTATGTTTTAGAAAGCAGTATAGGTGATGGCAAATTTATTCAAACTTTAAATTTCCTTGCCTGGAATCTATTGGGTGTTCCAGTCTGTGCTCATTTTGTATGACATTATATTTGTTTTAACTGTAGGAAAACAAATTATATTCTTTGAAATGTCTTGATTTTAAAATTATACATCTCAACCAATGATAAAAAAAACCTTAATTAATCAAATCAGAAATTGATCACTAGATACCCAAATAAATTATAGAACATGTTTTTGTGATTGCATCAGTCAGGCTGCAGCATTTGAAGCACTCCATCAGTAGTGAGTATTGATCCAGGGGCTTTCTGTCAGTGCTCTACTGATTCTATTGATCAAAGAAGAGGAATTTTACTTCCTTGTAGTGAGATCTGACTTCTCATTGGTCAGTCCATGGCTGCTGATGTCCAATCATCTTTCAGCATCATCCAGGGTGTTTCAGTATGTTCTTATGTTGTTTAGGTTGCTAGTTGTTTGGAACATTTTGGATGTCAGTAATTTTAAGAGATACGTTTAGGTGAGTGCTTTGAAGATTTGTAATATGTGGATCAAGTTTTAGCTTTTTTCCCATAAAATTGATTGAATATGTGTTCATTTTCTCAAAGATGTGGTTGTAAATTTAAGTATATGGTTGTAAATTTATTAAGTGTACGTATTATATGTTGTTATGATCAAGAAGGATGGGATAAAAATACATATAAATTTTGCTTGAAGCTAACAAACAGTTGCATATGCTGTATATTTTTATAAGAATATGTCAAAACATTAGAAAGCTAGGTAACTTTTACAGAGGTTATCTGATACTAAAATGAAGAGGTACAACTAATGGTATCCTCAGCAACATCCTGATGTCGTTATCTGTTGTTCCTGTGATTTTATCCTTACTTATAAATGGACTGTGTACATGTATAGATTCCTCCAGCTTTAAATGTATCCAGCATCAATATGTTCAATTGAATGTCAAATACCAGGTGGGTATGTTGAAGAAAGTTGGAATAAATATAAATTGGGGGGAAAACTCTGTTATAAATATTTTTCTTTGATCAAATCGTGTGTTATCTTACACACAGGATTTTCATATCTCTTATAGTGTTCCAACCATGCAGTTACATTGTATCAACTTTGCATTATCTATAAAACTGCAGTCCATATGATATTTGTTGACAATTATTTCAATGGTATTTGCTATATTTTTAAAAAGTATCCTAAACAGTAATTTTTATCCTTTATTTAGTAAGTTATCAAGAGAGAATATTGCATCACTGATGAGGATGGTTGGGGATAGGGTTCAGACTCTGCATACTAACATAGGTCAAACCCTGTGAATTGTCAAGGTTATGTGTAAAATAAAACTTTAAGAAGATTCAACAATTATCAAACTTTATTTGCAATGCTTAATCTAAGCTGTTGAAGGAATGAGATACCAATTTAATGTAATTGTGTTTTAACTATACACTATTGTGACCTTTGAATAATCAAAATTAGGAAATGATTTTTTCTAAGCATTCCTCTATCAGTTAAAGTTGAATTTGAAGCCTGAAAAAGCAAAATGACCATTTGTACTCATTTTGTTTCAACTTGCAGTGATTCCCAAATAACTCGGGTTACTCAGCCAACATCTTATAATTAAGCCACTTGTAATCTAATTAGATTAAATCACCTTCCTTCCCAAACAAAAGATTTTAAAGGAATGGAATTTTTTTAATGCAGTGGTGAAATGTTTGAGGTAAAGTTCCCATTTCTATTTTAAATCAGTGAAAAATGATGTCTCTTGGAATACCTGTACTTTCAGGTGATAATTATTTAATGATCCTTTCATTGGATTGTAAATTAAACTAATTATTATATTCCATGTGATAATTTTTATATTGACCTTTTATAGAATAGTAATTGGAATCAAATGTTACTTCCTCCCAAGACTTAAAATCTGCTAATAATACAGGTAGACTTTTGTATCTCAATATCAGGTATGTCAACTACTTGGGATATGTCGATGTCTGTCGTCAGTTCCAGCAGCATTTACTTCATAATTGATTTGCAAAAACTTTGATTTGTGGACCTCGATAATGTCAACTACCCCATTTATCTTGACATATATTTCCTGCCAAGAGCAAAATTTACCTGGTACCGATATATATATATATCGACCTTAACTGATTGCCAGAAGGTCACTCATTATGAAGGGATACTACTTTATAAATCTCACATCGTAAGAAATTTATACTACAGTACAGCCTGGCTTAATTTTACAGATTTTTGTTTGTAAATGAATCCCAATCACCCTTGAATTTCAAGGAGGCAAAAGTTGAAATTTGGGATTAATAAATCTACATGAATCTGGGTAAAAGTTTAAGTCCTATATTGTATCATTACTTTAATGAAAGAAAGACAACGAAATGACAAAAAAAGAAAACATTGAATTCCTTTAATATTCTGTTCAGAGAGAAACACAAACATAACATATTGATTGAAAACATTTAGAAAATTGTTCAAGTTTTTGAGGGGTGGAATGACAGAGGGTTCAATCAGTTTGGTTTAGTTTTGGTTCAGACTGATACAGTTTATATTTTATACTCCTATTTGATGAAGGGATCACCAGATGGCATATAACTTTGCTGCTGCCTGTTGGTCTGTAGGTCTTTAGGTCTACCAACAGTTTCCATTCATTTTCTTTGCAGAGGTTGCACATACTGAGATGAAATTTGGTACAGTGTATACAGATTTATCACAAGAATATCAAGGTCAAGGTCTGTCAGCATCTGGGCTTCTTTTAGACAATGAAGGGTGAAGGTTACAAGTAAGGACAACTCACAAACTATCATAGAAATTGTTTATAAGCTTGCTAGTAGGAATAAATGACAATATAAGCTTTCATAAAGGCTCTCTGATTAGAATAAATCATCAAATTTTTTAACACTCAGTCGACTGAAATAAATAAAATTAAAACCATGATGAATCTTAATAAATGAAGGTGTGTTTACAGATGTCTGTCTGTTTGCCTGTATAGTCAGAACTGACCTGGTCTTGGTCTAGGAGAGTAAGAATTTCCCCCTCCTGGGCCTCTGTCAGCTTGTAGGACTGGGAACCATCACAGAAAACATCACTCAGAAACTGGTGAAACTCCTTCTTATTCAGAAAGCCATCTCTGTAAAGATTCAAAATTCTTCACAAACCTGTAACTGTATATTATCAAATTTTTCGTTACAATTAATATTTGCATAGAAAGGAATCATAAGGTTTTTTTTATTTAAAATGAGAAAACTTTGACTAATTCAGTTACTGTTGTATGTAATCTTAATAATAAAACAATATGTGTCCATGAAACACTGAAATCCAGTCAAAGCGCCCCCTAATGAAACCGTAGATTAGCGTGATGCATGTGGATTAACCAATAAAGGAGGACTTGTTTATTTTCGATACGGAATGTGGCAAGTTGTAGGGAAATCCAGTCAAAGCGCCCCCTAATGAAACCGTCCCGGTCAAAGCGTCCCATAATTTTGGTCAAAGCGCCCCTTATAGAATTTTACAGTAAAATGATGTTACAAAACCGCCCCCAAATTTTGGTCAAAGCGTCCCCTGATTTTGGTCGAAGCGCCCCTTATAGTAAAATGATGTTACAAAACCGCCCCCAAATATTGGTCATTAGCGTCCCCTGATTTGGTCAAAGCGCCCCTTTTACCCTTAACATTTTTTATTAGAAAATATCGTGTCCCCGATTTTGGTCAAAGCATCCCCTGATTTTGGTCAAGGCGCCCCATAATATTTTTACAAACATGTTACGGAATAAAACTGTTTTGTTTTTATTATATTATCATTGTTTGGCAGTTAATTCTATAGGGGGGGGCGCTTTGACCAAAATCAGGGGACATTTTGACCATTGCTTTGGGATTGACTCGAAATGTTTTTTTTCCCTGTAAAAGTATATTAGGGATCGCTTTGACTAAATCCAGTGGACGCTTTGACCATTTCTTGGGGACAGTAAAGATTGTTTCTATTATTCTGATCTGATATCTTTTTCAATTATTTCTGGCTTCTATGTAAGGTCCAAATATGTATGATTTAAATGAAAATTATCTAGAGAAATTGTGACCATGTATTTTGGTGGGGCATCTTGCGTAATCATCAAAATGTACAAATGGCTTATTCCTTATAAATCACATATTAATGGAAGCTTGAAGCATTCCATTAACCACAGCTTAAATGTTAAGCAATATGTTATGTAAGAGAAAAAGCTAAAGTGTGTAAATCATATAGTTTGGAAAGTGTTCATAACTGGATAGAAATTGCAGAGTTTCAGTATTCAGTTTGGTTCATTGTCAGCTAAATGAAGCTAGAAAACGAACATAAATATCCAGATATTGCTGAATGTTACAATTCTAATGTTACAATGTAAATGTTACAATTCTAATGTTACAATGTAAATGTTACAATTCTTATCCTGAATGTTCCTTGTTTTTGCCTACTTAAATGATTTCTGGACTGAAACACAAAAAATAACTAAATGTAGATCTAGTAAGGTAACTAAATGCAAATGGGACTTGCAAAGGGAAGTTTATACTGCTCTCTCTTACTCCTATATAATTATTAAGTAGGTTATGGTTAACACATATAAGATTTTTAGCTAATTAATCTGGGCAGTGCAAAAGTGCATATGCATTGTATTATGTCAAAATGAAGTTTTGGATCTGGAAGGGTTTTCCCAACAATTAAAGTTTCTTTTTGATTAAATGCAGGCAGAAAATATACGGAAATTAATGTTATTTATTAAACATCGGAAACAATTAGAACAGGAAGTGTGTCTTTCAAATTATGCAAGTTTTTATTTACCAAGCACTGCTCTACTCATTGTCAAGTGGATCTCGTTTTATCTCTGGCAAGCAGAGGACACGATACAAGAGAGATAGTCAAAATAACCTAATTATCACTAGATAGGGCTGCATTAGTGTTTATAATGAAACACAATGTGATTTAATTACTTTAATTACTGTTGCACTTTAGACAGGAAATGGTATTTACATGTTTGTTTCTATATATGATGTGGCAGGAGGTTAGTCCTGTATCCCGCTATATTTAGGCTAATTTGTACAGTAATCGTGGCTAAGTCTATCAGTATGGTACATCTTTTGTTTGCGGATGTTGCCGTCTGATCTGAGAGGAGACTTCCGTATAGTCAATTATCTTAAAAAAAAAAGAAAGCAAGAAAAGAAAATGAGAAGATGTTGAGAAGCTGATCAATAAAGACCAAGAGTTTAGCTGAAGTCTAAGGTGTGCTCATTATCCACTGCTAGACATGTTCTTTGTCACTGGTTACCATAGAAGCAGCCTCCAGTGTCTTATTATTTACAGTGCTTATATAGCTCACCAGTTCTCTTTCTTTATTGTAGTCAAAATTCTCGTTCTTAAAACTGTCAGACATCCATGGAGGTAGCTTTATATGCATTCAGTACGGAAGACAAACCGTCAGAAAGCATCCAGTGACACAGATACCTATAAGACTGGGTCAAATGACAGCTCACAAGGTTAAAGTAGGAATACACATTTAATTATTGTATACACATGATAACATTGCATTGAGATAGTTACATTCATAAAGTAGTTAACTAGTAACATATAATAAAGTTATTTTGGTTTTTGTTAGCAGTTTGGTACCATGTGTTATGGAATATTGATTTCAATAAACTGATTGGGAATTATATTTCAAAATGAAAGGAGAGTAAACAATTTGATGTAAAAGGGGGGATAAATAAACTGCAAGTATTTTCAGGTGAACATTTCAGGCACACAGAATTTGTTTTAATAAGCCCTTGAAATTTTATACCTTTGTAATTTGCAGGAATATAAGATGACCAAAAAAATATGTTTATGAGAAAATCTAAAGTTACCAGGGCAACACAGCAGGGTTTTCTGTCTATGACACGCTACTGAAAGTAATTTTGGAAAGTTTATGACAAATATAAAGTCTGTACAAGTATTACATCACTGAAGAGTTATTTACTTTCCAATAAGTTTGTTTCTGGGTCCCCAATACAGAAGGTAAAGCTATGATGTTAACATTTTCTGTTTCAGTTGCAAAAGAGATTTAGATTGTGTGCTGTCAAACCTCAAATAAGTAAAGTATCCATGTCACTTACACACTAAAGAGAGGAGGAGGGGGGGAAGGGGGGTTAAGGTACAAGATTTATGTTTTATTTAAAAAAAAGTACATGTAATAGTGGATGAAACTGATGCAATGCATTGGTGGATTAAGAGGAAGCCTGGGCTCTCCTTCAGTTAACTGAAAACTAGTAAAAGTGAGTAAACTTGTTAGATATATGACCTAAACCTAAATAAACTAAAACTAGAGGTACTGTGAGCAATTAGCTCACTAAATGATACCCCACCTCCCATATGAATATAATGACAGTGTCAATGTTTTGCTATGGGAAACGCAAAATATGCATTAGATCAAAAAGTAAAATAGGAGGTGCACAATGACAATATGTAATAAAGATCTATTGAAAGTTTCATCAAATTTCATTCAGTGGTATGAGGGAAGTTGTCAAGGTCTCAACTGCAAATAAATGTTTCTTTGTGCCAGAGTATATAACTGTTCACTGTTCATTAAGTTCTGTGAGTAATGTCATAACTTGCAGACTTTGCCAAAATCACTTACAGACATCTCCAAAACTACAGACTACAGCATCCAAAACATGTATATCTAAGTAATGTTTGATATCCAATATGAAAATGATAAATTTTATGGTTAAAGCTCCTTCATCAATGGGACATGGGGAATGCATGAATGAACAAAATGTAACCAGTGGGAGAGATCCATGATATTCCTGTAAGTAGAGATTTCATTAAGAAAATTTGTGTACACACACTTAGTGACTCTATGTGCATAAATGACATATCCCACTCCACCGGTAATAGCTTTGAATAATGTTTTTTAAATATCTAGATTGATCAATTTTGGTCATGCATTTCCTATCTACAAAAAACCTTCATAGGAGAGAGGAATGAAATATGTGCCATGAATACTGATAACTGAATATTTAAAAATAACTTTTGAAATAATTCTAAGAATTTTATGCATGCAAATGTTGTAGATAATCTGCAGTATCAACTTGAAATGGCTAGCCCTAGGGAAGAGTTACTTCCCTTGGTGTAACAGACTTTGGAATGGTTCCCTGACAATGTCATACGTTCTGTAGGATAACCTTGTTCTAGATTAATATTGTTTAGAGGAGGGTGCTTTATAGAAATCTGGTAGAAATGGTATCTATTTGTCCACAGGGTCAATTCCATATCTCACTAAACCCTGAGATCTCTATAACTGTGTACTGTTTCTAATCATCTGTAATTTGAACCTCACAGCTGATGTCACCAGGGTTAATTTTTTGTTGATTTGTTCTTTCAATGGAAATCAATATTTGCTCAGTATAGCCATACTCTTCACTAGGCCACAATGAGTACAAAATGATTCAGTCAATGTAAATGTACACAGTAATGTTTTTACAAATTTCATTAAAAAAAAGATTTATCCTCAACAGTTTTCAGATTTAATTGCTAAGTGATATATAGCCATTCCTTTCATTTTTAACTCCCCCATAATCCACAAATATAAAAATTTCTTCTAATACATTTTAAAAAATTCATTCCTCATAAAAATTCCCACAGCAAAGAAAATCAGTCAGTTGTAAAATTAGAGCACTTTGTTCCTTTTAAAAAAGAAAAAAAAAAATGAAAATTCTTATTTCACGCTCCCCTTTTTTATGCATTCTGAATAAAGGTTACACATAGTGGTTTTGTGGTAATATGTGATATCATCTTTACTCACAGATATTCTAGTTATTAATCAGTTAATCTCCCAGCCTTTGTGGTGGCTGTGGAAATGACACCTTTTGCCATGGGTTTACCTAATAGTTAGTTTTACGGCTCTTTATCTATTTACAGTGGATGCCTGCGAACAGCAGACCAAGAGCAATGGCAGACAAGAGGCAGCAGAGGCGTTACTGTGCATGGAGTCCCCGACCTCAGAGAACAAAACTTTCCTCCAGGGGATATGTCAGCCTCAACATGGTAAGCAAAATAATTCTAACCCACCCCCCCATACTACAACCACCACCACCACCACCACCATCAACCTACAAATGCAGCCCACGCACCAGCAGAATTATGAAAAATAGGGTGCATGAATAGCATTTAAAGTCTTTTCAAGTTACATGTCCTGGGAAAGAGTTGTTTTTTCTAAGTAGGGATTTGATATATTGCAAAATAAGAACCATTTGCCAACTTTAATGTGTGTCAAAAAGGATGGTATAAAACCTGTTTCAATTAGAATTTCAGCTATTTCAGTGGTTTGTAAAACAGTAATATGCTTTTAGAATTTGTGGATAACAAGATTTTCCAGATGAGTTGCTTTGTAAGGGTTTAAACACGGAAATACTGGCACACAAAGAAGTTTTAACTAGAAGTATGTCACAGGAAGCACATTTATTTCAGATAAAGCTAGAGCTGGGGTTTAAACCTTTTCATTTGCACCTTACATCTTTGGCCAAATCCTGTTCTGAATAGCAATTTTTTTGAATTTGAGATCTCAACCATAACAAAAGTTTAAATGCTTATCGTAAAATTTCCTTCCTTGTTCCCTAGCAGAGCTGGCAATATCACTGACATTTGGCTTTTGTTATACAGTTTGGGTTTATCTATATAAATGAACTTTTTTGTAAAGAGGATACATATTTGACGTATGATTTCCTTGATTACAAGACTCAAGTTGCCTATTCTGTTGATGTAGGAAAGATTAGTTTTCTAATTTCCTTATTTTTTGGGCTGAAATGTTCAGGCTTTAGCAACAGGCCAAGATAAAAATGTTAGCCTTCACACTATAAAAGATAGTCAAGTAGGAAGGAAGAGATACAGCTATGATAATCAATGACCTTCAGAAGTCAAGATCAAATTCAGTTTATATTTTAATTTAGGAAATGGAACAGATTTGACCTAATAAAATTCATCAGAAATCCAAGATTAAACAATAGAGTGTAAGGAAGTGCTTTTGCCTAGATTTGTCAGTATAGTAACCTTGTATTGCTATCTGTGTGAAGAGACCTTTGTAAGGCAGTGATTAGGTGCACTATTTTATCAGTAGGGGGCACCTGCCCACATTTCCTGTTTGTTGTTCCTCCTCCACATTCAGGTATGTGGAAGAGGTCCACCTAGAATCTATGACTGTCCAATTTTCACCTAGTCTCAATTCTTTCCTGTACACTTTCAGTCTTCAACTTGTTTAATCCATACTTTTTTTGTATTCAGCTGAATTTAGTCACCAATATCTACCTGAAATCTGATAACAGGATGTAATTTTTTTGTAAAAAATTAGTTTTTCTATCAAATTAATCATCAAATCATTTTTTATTCCTATCTATTAAATCCTTTATGTAAAACCAGTTTTTTTTCTTCCGGATATTTTGTAGTACCTGTGTTAATTAAGAAATTTGCCACACCCTCCTTTCCTATACTTTTATTTTACTGGTGTATGCCTGCATTACACATAGAGAAATTCCTGTCCATTAAATGTGGCCTGGATTGATGTTTGAGCTGGTCAGATAACCTACATTGTATTCTGTGTTATTGACTGTAGTTTATCTAATTTAGCAACTATCTACCTGCCTATCTGAGACATACTGGTTTGATATCTAAATCCCTCAAGACCTAGGGTCATATTATCACCACCACTGCCGAATACCTGTGCGAGATTGAATTATTATTTCCTGTTCTCCATTCAACCAAAAACAAATTCTATACACCTGAGTTGTCAAATCACCAGCACTGCCTCTGTGTGTGTTTGTGTATAGAAAAACAGGAAAATTTTAAATAGCCAAGTCTCTGATTTCCTACCTGAGTGAGAGAGTTTACATCACAAGTCATGTGACCAGTGGCCTCAATGACTATAACAATATGGGTTGGTTAGACGTAGACTTCCTATGTAAATAGAGTGCAGTGTTAGCTTCCTACAGGCCACTAGGCGGTGTGACACAGGAATCTTCTGCAGAAGGAGACTCACTATTAACAGCTTTCTATCTCAATCAACATGAAGCATTTTATCTGCATGGAGAACAGACTTACATGATCATTCTCATCATTGATTTTTTTTTTATTCGCTTTCATGCGTGTGTGAGGAAAAAACACATTTGTGATAATTTTGACATACAGAGTGTTGAACACATTTTTCAGTGCATACAATGTTTATGGATTTAGATTCAGTCCCTATTCTTGATTTGTCACTAAAGAAAAAAACTCGGCATGACTCCGTGGATTCTTATGAGGAGGGCCGTGGTCCCCCCTCGGATAAAGTGGGAGGGGGAACGTACAAAAAAAATCTTATGAAAAGATACTGTAAGTAGTTTCTCTTCATCTTGTCATCACTTAAAAAACAAAATACTCTTTAATGTTTGTTGCACTAATTTTACTTGGACACATGTTGCTTGTGTATCAGTGTTACTGGTTCTGCTTTGTCTGAGGTAACACATGTTGTAGAAATAGCATCAATGGATAAAGAGGGTCATTTGAAAGTGAAGCTAATAAATATAAAATATTGATGAAATGTCTCAAACACTTTCTCATGATTTTCTATTTCTTGACTCTGTCGTTTTAATTTGGGACTTATAATTGAGGGAATGGCCAGTGTTTTTGGCACCTGTTTGGACAGTATACAAACCTTCATAAATCAGCTGAACTTAAAATAGAATACCCTATATCAAATAAATCGGGTTGACAAAATATTGATTTTCTTACTGTTGGCAGTTTATTTCTGAAAAGGATTTTAAAGACTTGAGTGAATATTTTAAGGCAGGAAATAGAGAGTTTGATGTTTGTCCTGTATTTATAACCCCCTATTATCCTGAAAAGTCTGATTCTGGTCACGGCCTTTTAACTACCCAAGTTTACTACCTGAATTATTCTAACTGGGTAGAATACAGAGGGACCGTGAAACCTTGGCTCAAACACCCTTAACATTCTAAAGTGCTCTAATTTTACAACTGACTGATCAATTTTCTTTTTACTCCTCGACATTTGCTGCATTTTTTACATGATATATTCCGATGCCTGACGGCAGCTAGCGTGTGACAGGAAGTACAAAGCAGAGAAAGGAAGACAGCACCTGGGCCGCTCTGGGATAAAGGAGTTGGAGCGCGGCCAACTGCTTTATGGAAGTTACAAATAATTCAAATTGTTCTTAATGCAGGTAAAAAAAATATCCCTTGTTTCCTCATAAACAATACACAGGAAGCAAACGTGATCACACAGGAAAGAAATGCTGAAGTCTATTTGTTATGTTTTCTAAATAAAATATTCTACAGTATGAATTTCTTATAAGCTCTGAATCATGAACATGATTATAATTTCATAGATCTTTGCTTAGACAATATTAATGGCCACGTTAAAAAACATAAAACAAAAAAAGCAACCTCTGGGAAATGAGACCACTAAATGTCATTTCCCTTTACAAGATGGTAACTCTTCTGTAAAATTCTACTGACGTTTTATTTGATAATAGCTAAGTCATATTCTGTTTTCCCATTTATCTTCATGCATGATAAGCAGCAAAGGTAAGATGAATATTAAAGACACAATATCCCTGTTGACTTTGGGCATGATCCATCGACAACATTTACTCAGGGATAAGCAAAATACACACACGGCCATCAAGGAAACCCTAACGTGGGAGGAGAGCCATTTGACCTGCCATACTCAATAGACATGTTGAAACAAGTTCAAAATATTAGTGTACCAGCAGACAAACAGACCATGAAGAATGACATTTCAAAATAAATTAAAAAATGAAATTGAAATCGGGCCCATCTGCAAATTGGAAATGCTAGAGTTATTCCCTCAAAGAACAGCTTAATATTTTATTTATGAATTTCTCATTTTAGTTCGAAGAATAATGAACATCTTCAGATTGATCTTCTATTTTAACCCGGGCATGACAAGCATTAAGAAATCTCAATTATGCAAAAATGTCATATACTTTCAAGGGAAATCTCGTACAACAAAGTACTTCTCAAAATATATTTTTAAAAAATATAAGAAAAAGAGAATGAGGAAAATAAACTTTGCATAGACTCAACTTTTGACTCTGCAATCATAAAAAATCTTATATTGAGATTTGGTCGGACATGTTTCATATTTTTTCAATATACAATGGGTCATAACCTCATCCTCTTGTCTGTTTCCTTGCATTTTCTAATTACACTAATGCATATTTTCCTAAGATAAATTGCAGCAGAAAAGGGTATTAATTGATACCTGCAACCAATTAGGTCTATCACTAATTGGCAGGAATTGCCTACAAACAGGTAATCGTGCTCACTGTTCTCTTGTCTGTTTCCTTGCATTTTCTAATTACACTAATGCATATTTTCCTAAGATAAATTGCAGCAGAAAAGGGTATTAATTGATACCTGCAACCAATTAGGTCTATCACTAATTGGCAGGAATTGCCTACAAACAGGTAATCGTGCTCACTGTTTGCCTAAGGAAGTGACCACCCCGATCGAGACAAGAAGTTGCCCAGCCCTGGCCAACATTGCAGAAAAATGTACAAATATTATGCTTTGTATTATCAAAATCATGCATCTTCCTAGCACCCTAATGAATCTATGCTCCAGAGTAATGCAGAAACACAAGGTTTTTATCATGAAAATTGCAGGATAAATCCAACAAAAATACAGTCGGGGGAGTATATATCCACAGGAAGTATGCAGAAGATAGGTAAAAATAAACGACAGTTGCATAATTAGCTCCAATTATCTAGAACTGTGTTAAAGCTCAGCTAGAAAACTTGCCTGATGTAAAGACGGCACTTTCTTGATGATCTTAAATGCTATCAGCCAAGTACATAAAAACTGCAGATTTTACAAAAAATTGTATTCTATTATTTTACACATTAGTACAGATCTTGCAGATAAATACAAGTGGCTGTGACTTATTAATGTCAGATTTTACATTTAATGTAAGTGTGGTACAAAGTACAATAAATGACAAGAAAATGTTCATCATCTCCAAATATAGACTTCAGGGCACTTTTCTTGATTTTAATTAGTACACCATCAATAAATTTTGATGAGTCAATCACACAGTGTTAAGATATAAAACTGATTTAATTGATGACAAGTTAAGTAAAACATGTCCCTAGCTGGATTTGAAGGCCATATTAACTGTTAGACAAAAAACAATAGGAAATGCTTGTCTGTTCACCAGGCCCCAAGGGTAGGACTGTACATTAAGACCAGAAGCTATCATAATTCACAGTTAAAGGGCACCTGGGCCGTCTTCACAACTGATAAATGCAATTGTTTAATATGTGGACCTCCCATTTGTTACACACATAATAGCTACTACGGGCTTGACATGAATGTTAAGGGTGTTTGAGCCAAGGTTTCACGGTCCCTCTGTATTCTACCCAGTTAGAATAATTCAGGTAGTAAACTTGGGTAGTTAAAAGGCCGTGACCATGCAGAATCAGACTTTTCAGGATAATAGGGGGTTATAAATACAGGACAAACATCAAACTCTCTATTTCCTGCCTTAAAATATTCACTCAAGTCTTTAAAATCCTTTTCAGAAATAAACTGCCAACAGTAAGAAAATCAATATTTTGTCAACCCGATTTCAGAACAATGCTTTCCTAGTGAGCTATATTTAGACATCAGCTGTTATTGATATTAAATGTGTTCTTTGTTTTTCAGGTTCCACAACATATCTCTGGGAATTCCTGCTACAGCTTCTACAGAATAGGGAAACCTGCCCCAGATACATCAAGTGGACCAATCGGGAAAAGGGGATCTTCAAACTGGTCGATTCCAAGGCCGTCTCCAAACTCTGGGGTCTCCACAAGAACAAACCTGACATGAACTATGAAACGATGGGTAGAGCCTTACGGTAAGGCCCTGGATTACATCAGCACTATTTATACATCACATTTTGTACTAGAGAAGGACACATGAACATACTTAATAAACAAATTAAATAACAAAAAAATAGTTGGGCAACATTTTAACTAGTTAATTGCTGCAACCATTTCATATCCAGAATAAATGGTTGATATTGTGTTGGACATATGATACTGGATACAAATCTATTTTGAAGTATCCAGTTAATTAAGAAAACAAAACCACTCCTGTTTAAGAGAGCGCGGTGTTAGTTTTATGGCATTATTAGCATTATACAATCAGAGTGAGGAATTTACTTTTAATTAAAAATCGTGATAATGATATGGAAATGACTTCCACTGTTGACTAAATTGAGGCCTATGGTTAATGCTTTGGCATTTTCGATTCTACCTGCGGGACACTGCTTGATTATTTGTCCGTTCTACCACCTACAATCAGTGGGCCTTCTCACTGCTTTCTCTGATTGATAATTATAACTTAGAATAATGATTACATGCTTCAAGATTTATTCCACTTCTTAGTGCAGACTATTAATGTACTGTTTTAATTGGATGAAATGCATTACATTGAATATTTTTCTTAAATAATACATCACTTTTGTCTTTCATTCACATATTCCTGTAAGTTTATGAAAAAGAAGTCTGGTGCAAAAGATTTTAGCAATTTAGAAATGATAAAAATAACTCAAGTCTTACAGAAGTACTAAACAGAGAATAATATTGTACAATAACATGCATAAAAATGTGCTCATAGAATTAGCAAAATTAATTATACATCTAAAAAATTAAATAAAGATAATAAATTAATGATTTCCAATTTTTTTTATAGGTATTACTATGCTCGAGGGATTCTAAATAAAGTGGATGGGCAGCGCCTAGTTTATCAATTTGCTGAGGTTCCTAAAGCAATCTTGGAGATTGATTGTTCAAATGTGTGAAGAAAACAAAACATTCCATGTGGACAAGATTTCTCCATGTGCTCCAGACATGATGGGTTATAATAAGTGATAAAGGCCCTAGTTTTCTGGTTTGAGACTTGACCATTGTAGAACCAGAAGCTGGTGCTATCCTTTCCCGAGCTTGGAGCCGTTCTGTATCTCAGGTGTCCTATCTATTGGGTTCCTCCTTATGACGCTAGTCTGTGAAGCAGGATTCAAGTCAACGAACATTGATGCTGTCCGGGAGGGGTGCCTACTTCTGCCGTGACCGAGTCTGCTGGATTTGATCCAGTGTTGTGTGATAGGGACACACGGAGATTGTAAGGACCTCTACAATCCTAGTAGAACTGTTCCCTAGCTGTGTGATACTGTGAATTCCAAGTGTGTAGACTGAGTGTGCCATATTGTTCTACTGTGTGAGAGAGATAGCATGTCTGTGTGTGAGTGACTTTCTCTGGACCAAATCTGTTCCCACTGTGTGATCCTGTGTTTGTCCAGTGTGCTGCTTTGTCACAGCATCTGAATCATAATAAAGTTATGATGAGAGAAGCAAAGGCTAAGCTTTAATTGATGTTTGTACATAATTCTGATTGTACCCTGTATTTCTTGGTTTATGAGATGTTTTGGTGTGTTATATATGTAGAGCCACCACTGGACATGAACAGGACGTTCCTTACATTCCTTATTCTGACCACTATACCTTCCAAGTTTATGTCTGTTATATCTTTTTGTTATCTGTTAACTGATTGGATACTGACAAGAGCAGGGCATTCTGGGTTTTAGCACACATTTTACAATGAGGATAGATATTAGATAGTGTTATTTTATAAATGAATTGTATTTTAATGTACAAATCTACATCAGGCATTATTGATGTAAAGGCTTGTAATGTATGTGCCTCTAAACTGAGATTCCTATTTTTATACTGTTTATGGATGGTTGTTTGGGCCATTCCTGTTTGTTAACTATCAGGAGATCTGTGTATTTATCAGCTAAACTGTCTTTGTACGACAGATCATTGATTTTACATCTTATTATTTTAAGATATTTAACAATAATATTGTTGAGAAATTATCAACTTGGCTATCTAAAATTTATTAACATTTCAACACATGAAATGTCATGGATAATATCATTAGAATGTGATAATATGTCTGACAAATATTGTGCACAAAATGTTCTTAAAATGTAGATCATCAAGATTTTATTATAAAAGATCCATATCTATAAGACTGCTGTCTACACAGTAACTGCTAAAAGTGCAATTTCATAAAATGGATGTTTTTTCGAGTTATCAGCTTTTGTAACTATGCTAACAGAACATTATGTAAGACTTAAGTGTGGTACACAGAAATCCATTTCCTGGCATATCTAGTTCATTTTCCAGTGCCTTACTTTTAACAATCAATTGTACTGGTCTTCTGCGAGTACCAGTATACAATCAATATTCCTGGTTCTCTTTTAATTAAAAAAAACAAATCGCTAATTAATACAGAAAACATGTAACATATGTGAATATTTTTTAAGTTTTAACATGGAATTTGATATTGCATTGAACCAAATAGAATATTTCCCAAAAGTAAATATTTTTTTGTTGCACAAAAGTAAAATATTATTACCAAAGAGTAGAAGCCATTAAGTTTTTGCTTGGTTTGGCAGCGTTAAATTGTTGCTCAATCTTCAGACTTGTCAGGCAGGGCCAGTCTGTGTTGTTGTAACTGTGTGATCTGTTCTTATGTCAGTTATCTATTAAAACTTCCTGTTTTACCTTACCTTTGTGTTCATTTCTTATTTCTCCAATAGAGGGAGCTATGTAAAGGGAAGTAACTCTCTTGAGAGATGATTCAAATTAAGAGGGCTGGGTGGTTGTGGTCATTTTAGACTATAGTGATCTCCTTTAGAAGAGCTCCAAATAAAGATACCAGCATACAAAAGTGATGAAATTTTTTTAAAAGAAAATTTATGAAATTTATCTTCATCAAATGATGGTTGACAGCTAAAAATACCATATCTAACAAAATATGTTACATCTGATGGTTTATTTGTTAACTCCCAGCCTCCTTAATTGTAAACATTATTTTAAATTCTGAAATAAACATAATTTAAGGATTGGACAGCAAGCGACAGCTGAGCAATACCTACATGTACATAGGTCCTCTCTTCAAGTTGTTTAAAACTCGAAAATGTGAGTCAAATGCAATACAGTGACGTATTGGAAATTTAAGCTGCTCACTGTAATAAGAGAGGGGCGATAAATATGTATATTTACCTGTATACCTAATATCAAGACACCCAAGAAAGTACGATAGAAAGGAGTGACTTAAAGTACACAGGATTACTAAGTGTAACTGACTGCACTCTTTATTTACAGAAATGATTCAACTTAATTTGAATTTTTTTAAAATTTTCATTTACGTTAACAACCATTTAACCGTATGCATCATTTTTAATTATACTGACGAAAAGCCATGGGACAGTATGATGGAGTAATTCAGTTAATAATTATTCAAGTCTTACCACAAGAAGAAAGTCTTAAGTATCTTGGTCTATATTTTAGCCCCTCTTAGGTCTTGGTGTATGTTGTGAGGTGATTTAGGTACATGTATTCTTACCCACGCTAACCAAGGGTTACGCTTGAGTGTAGCATATCAGAAACCCTAGTCCGAAAAATCTGAGTTTTCCTGGCCTATTCATGATTTTGAAACTGTAAAATCACATATTTGCGTAGGGTCAGATTTTCGAGGTTTGGGGGAAAAATATTGGTTTGTGGGGATTTTATTTCGTGGTTGGAGAATGTTAAGTAAGTAATGCATATGAAATTTTACATTTCGTGGTGGTCATTAATTCGTGGGTCTCTCAATGCCTCAAAAACAACGAAAATTAGACACCCATAAAATAAGTGATTTCATAGTATTTTACGTGCCGGAAAATATCAAACTCGTAAGAAAGCCAGGAAAAAGTCAGATTTCGTACCACGGAAACCCTTGGCAAGCGAAGTTGTACCCATAGACGCGAAGTAAGGAGTTCTTATTATGTCGAGGGTTCGAATCCAACTGCGGGACGAGGAAACTAACATTAAGGATAAAATTGGAATTTTAACCTAAATCCTTTAATTTATTTTTACATATTGCCGTCTTTCCAAAACCAATCCCTACCTGTGTACTAAATAAAGCCTACACCTTTGTACATGTACTGTATTCGTCATTTCAGTATCCGTATTTTGAAATAAAGTTCTTAAAGTTTTGACCTTCTTTCTTGTGAAGTCTTAGGGTTAAAAAAAATTGCATCACAGAAATGTGAAATGTGCCCATCAATTTTCCAGGCCTGTGACATTTCATTAACTGATCCTCAAAACTAAAGGCGTCTTCCTCCAGTGACCTCTCTTCTAATTAATTAATATGAATTCTGAAGATTGAATAGTTATCTACTTTAAGTTAAAACACATAGGCCTAAAAATAAATAAATAAAAATAAATTAAATGTTTAATAGGTTTTCAAACTATAGTTATAAGTAAAAGGAGGTACAACACAACTATAGAAACAGAATGGACTTGTATGTCGTATAGCTTACAATCCTAGAATGGAAAAGTATATATATAAATTCTTCGAAATTTAACCGACTTCTTTTTAATGTAAAATTGGTATAACCATAGACATTCTTCCATTTAGCATTCAATTCTTTAACTATGCAAACAGTCTCAGAAATGTAAACGCGTACATAGCTGACTTCAGCTAAATAAGTGGCTTTTAAATGTCTCTTGAAATTAATTACATTACATGTATGCATGTATATTTATATTTAGTTAACCTACTTGCAGGGGGAATCCGTGTCTCGCTAATTCTAATTTTGACCATTTAGCACGTGAAGTTCTTTAAGCATGTCCGCATTCCTCTGGTCGCCCTATGTCCTGTTCCTTGCGGCATAGAGGGGTCTAGGTGTCTAATTTGTCAACGTCGCACGCGGTGCAAGCTAGGGACGGGAAATGAAGTCTACATTTACATTTATCATAAATCTATATACAGCCCTAGAGCCATCTGTTGTGGAAACGCCCGAGCACTGCATTATACCACTGCCGGGGGATGAGAGTCAGACTCGGCCGCTCTCCTTGTGTAATTCGTTTGTGTGCTCGTAAGTCCTTTCTCTCCTTAATTACCTTTTACAATACTACACAAACAGATATATAAAACAGATTTGTCAAATTCTGTAGTATCTTTATTTCAACGTCTCTGAGATATACATAGCCGACATATGGATGGAAGTAACTATTGTTAATTCATAATACATCGTCGATATGTTGAAGACCACAGCTGTTTTTTTCTCATGAACAATGTTTTGAATAAATTCTGCTTCGTGTGAATTCAAAAATAGGTCTGCTGATTCTATCGGGGCCCAGCTAGTGCCCATGGGAATTCCGACATAGTGTTTGAAGACCTGATCTCGAAAAACTAGGAAGATTTTGTCAATTAGAAACTCAAGCATCTTTTTTATCAACTTCATAGTACTTGTTTGTACAATTAGAATGTTTTATTAACAAAATAATTATCCAAATGACCAATGTTAGTTAAGTAAATTTACGAATTCCATTTTTTTTTTGTCTGAAAAAAAGCTACCAATGATGCCAACAAGCCTAGACTTAATTTATCGTGGGAAATGGTTGTATAAAAATTTGAAAAGACGTATATTTTGATGTGAATGACTTTAGTTAAATTTTGTTATTTCAATATTGTTTTTTCAAAAACTTTCTTTGGAATCGTGAAGTATCCACATCTATAGTCCGAAATATCTTACTTTTACCTGGCCTTTTTACAATTTCGATATACCACGTGCCAGGAAAAGCACTTAAAATACTAGTATCAAAATCGTATTTAAAAGCCTGGAAGACGTCAGATATTTCGGACTGCCACATCTAAAATACAACTCTCTCAAATATATGTTTTGTTGTCAGTTGTTGTACCGAAGTTGTTCCTGCACTGTTGTTTGTATTTCAATGGAGAGTAAATAAAGAGGTTTGGTAGAAAATATGCTGGAACCGTACTCGGTATTTTAGTAAGAATTTTATGAACATTTACTAGTACTCAATTTTGGCCTTTATATGTTATCAATTCTAGCCATGATTGATCGAGAATTTTTTTTTTATATAAATTTTTATCTTTTATCCATGTTAAAATCGCATATTAAAAGACTGGGGTGCAAGTGAAAACCATCTATCCCTCTGTGTTCAATAATCCAGAAGTGAAAAGGAATTAGATAGATTACTGTTGTAACATTTTTTACAGGCAATATGAACACCATCTATCCCTCTGTATTCAAACTAACCCATAAGTGAAAGATTACATGATCAGTTCGTACTGGTCTCTTCTGACAAAGCAGGTAACAATATTGTCTTTGTTTGTAAGGCTCATTATATAAATTGTATTTTAGAAGAACCTGGATTTAATTCTACGAGTGGAAATCCAACTTATACACATAGTTCTCTTTTTAAGGAAGAAATTCTCCAAAATTATATGTCAGATTGATCTTAAATATCCCAAAGAATCAAAATGAATTTGAGCTACCATATTTATATTAGATTCCGAAACTTCATAAGAATCCTTACAAACAAAGATACATAGCGGGTTCCAGTAAATCTTCAACCAAGCCTCTTTCTTTACTCCTCACTATGATATCAACAGTAGTTAAGGAGAAACTTCAGAAGTACTGTGCAACAATATATTCAAGAAGTGGTGTAAATCAAATGTGGATACTTAAAAATTCCAAGGAACTTTTGGACAATTTGAAATCACAGGATTTACAAGAATCAACAGCTTAAAAACTTACTTTTCAACTTTATACACTACCATCCCCACGATAAATTAAAGTCCGGGCCTTTTGATACCATTGACAGCTATGGCACGCCAAATTCACAAAAATGAGATAATCATAGTTTCACAATCGATAAACTAGGTTTATCGGTTGTAAACTATAGTTTACGGACTGTAAACTATAGTTAACAACGTTAATCTATATTTCACATCTGTAAACCATAGTTAACGCGATAATCTATGTTTCACAACCGTAAACTATACTTAACACCGAAAACAATCATTTGCGATTGCAAAACATAGATTATCTGATAAATACAGTTTCACGATCTGTAAACTATAGTTTACAAACCGTTAACTATAGTTAACGATCTGATAAATATAGTTTCACGATTTGTGAAACTATGATTAACAACTCTTAACTATAGTTTACGATTGTAAACTATAGTTTACAAACGTGAATCTATGTTTATCAACAAAATCTATTGTTAACGCTTATTACAGACAGATAAACTTAGATTATCATTCGTAAACTATAGTTAACAACCGTTAAATATAGTTTTACAGATGAAAACTATACTTAACGAATCGTTAACTATAGTTTACGGTTTGTAAACTATAGTTTACAGTCGACAAACCTAGATTATCAATTGTGAAACTAGGTTTATCTCATTTTTGTTAATTTGGCGTGCCATAGATAAACTTAGATAATCATTCGTAAACTATAGTTAACAACCGTTAAATATAGTTTTACAGATGAAAACTATACTTAACGAATCGTTAACTATACTTAACGAATCGTTAACTATTGTTTACGGTTTGTAAACTATAGTTTACAGTCGATAAACCTAGTTTATCAAATGTGAAGCTAGGTTTATCTCATTTTTGTGAATTTGGCGTGCCGTAGACAGCTGCTTTTTCAATAAAAATGGAACTCGTAATTTACTTTCCTTGTCATTGGTCATTTGCAAAATTATTTTGTAACATTCTGATTGTACACACAAGTGATCTGAAGTTGACATAAAAAAATGCTTGATTTTCTGATTGATAATATCTATGTTGTTTTTTGGAGACCAGGTCTTCCAACAATCTATCGGAATTCCCATGGGTACCTTTTGCGCCCCTTTATTAGCAAACCTATTTTTGTATTCATATGAAGCAGACTTTGTGTTAAAACTTATGCGTGAAAAGAAGAAAACACCTGCAGTGGCCTTCAACTCGACATTTAGATATATCGACACCATACTGTCAATTAACAATGGTAATTTCCATTCTTATGTCAATACGATATACCCTAGTGAGCTTGAGATAGAAGATACCACAGAGTATGACACATATTTTTTATATTCGGATATTTTACATAAAAAAGACGTTAATGGTAATCTAACAACCAAGCTCAATGCTAATCAAGGTGACTTTAACTTTTCTATCGTCATGCAGCAAATATACCTTCATCACCTGCAAAATGAGTTTATATATCTCAGTTGATTCGATACGCAAGAGCATGCTCTACGTATGAACAATTTCTAAAACGAGGTAAATTATTGACAAACAAGTTGATGAAACAAGAATTTCAGCAGTTTCGTTTATTGATTAATTGAATGATTGAATGTTGTTTAACGCCACTCTAGAGAATTTTTTTTACCTCATATGGAGACGCCACCACTTGACGATGGAGAGCTTAAAATTTGGACTTATACTCGGCATGCACATTGGGCCATTGGGCAGTGAGGAATCTTTTCGTGCCAGCACCTACTGCGACATGGGACCTCGGTTTATACGGTTTCATTCGAAGGACCAGCAGTCTCGTTTAAAGTGATCATTTTGGAAGTTCTATGGTCGATACAATTACCTTATCAGTAAATACAATTTATCATTTAGTCAAAAGCTAACTGACGTTTTTCATACTTATACATTATTTATACACTGAATTGATAGGATTTTACCGTTATTATGACAAGGAGCACACGGCGGGTGTGACCGGTCGGCAGGGGATGCTCACTTCTCCATGGTACCTGATCCCATCTCTGATGTTTTGGAGGACTGTGTTTGCTCTGCCCCTATTTCGTATTGTTTTATGGACTTTTTATATTGAATACTGTTCGTTATCTCCATATGTTTCATTAAAGAATCATCATTCAGAAAAGATTAAACTAGAGGGCTGTGATAACAAAGCTCACTAACTGATACCCCTGCCTCCCATATGATCATAATGGCAAAGTCCATCTTTGCTCTGGGAGACTCGGAATAAGTGTCAGATTAAAAAAAAAGTAAAATAGAAAGTACACAATGACATTTTGTAATAAATAATTTGTGCAATTTTTATCATTATGCTTAGTTTTTTTTCAGTGGTATAGACTCAGTGCTCACAGAACCTATAGTTATGCTTGTAGCTTCTCGAATTCTTTAAAATAGAATATCAGTTACATACCACCAATTCCTTTAAAAAATATATAAACATGTCAATGTTCATGCAAATTCAAATAACGCTGGTACATATTTCTTACATCTAGTAATATAATAATTATGTTACCGTACACAGTTACAGTGAAAAAGAAAATTACACGACGTACCATGAAATCTCTCCTAGCTCCCTGCAGGGATAAAACCCAATAATCATTTACAAGTATCCAGTTTAAAGAGTGACCATCAGACTAATATACACGTGTGAAGTCTTCGAGTATTGTTTATTGAAAACTGTTTGCAAATAAAAAAAAAAACATGGAAAGAAATCGAATATATAGTGTCCTTTTTAGAATCCAAAACATGTAGTAGTGAAGAAGAAATTTCAAGTGTACTATTCAACTATATATTCGAAAAGTGGTGTAAATAAGATGTGGATAGAAAAAAAAATTCAAGAAACTTTTCGAACATTTGAAATCACAAGATTTTACCAAAATAAAAACAAGCGACTTTTCAACTTTATATACAGCTATCCCCAAAAATAAATGAAAATCCAGAATGGAACTCGTAAAATTACTTACCTTGTCATTGGTCCTTTGCAAAATTACATTGTTAAAAACTTAATTTCTGATTGAACATACAAGTACTCTGCAGCTGATGTTAAAAAATATGCTTTTGTTTCTGTTTGACAATTTCTGTGTGGTGTTTGGAGACTAGGTCTTCCAATAATCTTGGAATTCCCATGGGTACCAATTGCGCCACGTTATCAGCAGGCCTATTTTTGTATTCATTTGAAGCAGATTTTGTTCAAAATATTTTATGTGAAAAGTAGAAAACACTTGCTGTAGCTTAGATATATCGACGACGTATTGTCAATT
The DNA here is from genome assembly GCA_003671525.1 of Saccostrea glomerata. Lineage (NCBI taxonomy): Eukaryota > Metazoa > Mollusca > Bivalvia > Ostreida > Ostreidae > Saccostrea > Saccostrea glomerata. The sequence goes on from PRKT01000113.1 coordinate 424,364, forward strand.
AACAATAGTTATTTCGATTTTTATGTCGGCACGATGTATCCCGAAGAGCTTGAAATAAAAGATACCACAGAGTCTGACACATCTGTTTCATATTTGGATATTTTGATAGAAAAAGGCGTTAATGGTTATCTAGCAACAAGACTTTATGATAAACGTAATGACTTTAACTTTTCAATCGTCGTCTTCCTTACTTATACAGCAAAATACCGTTGTCACTTCAAACGAAATTTATATATCTTTCTAACACGAGGTAAGTTATTGACAAGCAAGTTGATGAAGCAAGAATTTCGGCAGTCTCATTTAAAGTCATCATTTCGTAAGTTCTATGGTCGATACAATGACCTTGTCAGCAAATACAATTTATCATTAAGCCAAATGCTGACTGACTTTTTTCATACTGATTGTTAGGCCATTATTTACACACTAAGTTGACGGATTTTCCCGTCATTTCCCCATTATGACAAAGAGCACACGGCGGGTGTGACCAGTCAGCAGGGGATGCTCACTCCTCCATGGTACCTCATCCTACCTCTGATGTATTGGAGGTCCGTGTTTGCTCTGCTCCTATGTTTAATGGACTTTTGACCTCTAATACCTCTCGTTTTCTACACATTAATAAAGGTGTGAATCAGAATGTTTATCAAATATCGAAGAAGTAGTATATATAAATAAAAAAAAACAGTCTAAAAAAAGCCATTGAATCCTCATACAAAATGAAATAATTTTCCCAACATCTATAACATCAAAAAGTTTTTAGCACCTTATACAACAATTCCTCACGACAAATTAAGACTAGACGTCTGACATCAGGGAAAAGTGTTTCAGTAAAAATGGAACACAGAAAAGTTCACGACTTGCAAATTGGTCTTCTAGGAAATTACTTTGTAAATATCATTATGATGTAAATATAAGTGCTAACTCTAGGGTCGACATGAATAAGATGGCGGAATTCATTTCTGTTGTCTTTGGAGGCCAGTAGCCCGGGATTCGCTTTACAAAAGAACTTTCGACTAAGACCAAAAGTTTTAGTTGTTTGCCAAAGGAGAAGGTAGGGTAATGTCCGATTCGGGGCCCTTATTTGATGTAAAAATCCGAACATTGGTAAAATTTTGATAGTTTGTAGTTAAGAACTTAAAATGATGCTTGCTTTAAAATTAGCACTTATTTGGATTCAAAGCTTACAAGGAAGCTACTATAAGGTGCAGAAGTAGGACATTTTTCCAATTTTCCTCAATTCTGGTAGAGTTTCATCACATTTGAGCTATTTTTTTTCTTCGAAAAACATAGAGCACAAGCTTGCCTATCTTAGATGTTTACACATAAACTGCATCTGATACTAGTGAATAAAATATATAAATTTGGCAGATAGGCAAGCTTGTGCTCTGTGTTTTCCGAAACAAAATGTGCTGTACAAATCGATGAAAATTTGAATAAAAATGAGAAAATTCCAAAATTGACCTATTTCTGACCTCTCTGTGACCTCTGTGTATTCCCAAAGTTAGAACCAATACTCATTTTGTATTGTAAAAACCATGACAACTGGTCTTTATAGACAAACTGTTGCATCATTCTGAAAGACATCCAAAATTCCAAAAATGGGTCTTAGTCTACTAGTATCTTGTCCGTTTAAATCTTATGTATTCACTTTAAAAGTGCTATTGTAAACATAACCAACTACATTCCTTTCAAAAAGACCAAGAGCATTGTCAAGTAAGAAATAATCTAAATTCAATTTTGGTTTCAGTCGTAAGTTGTTTTGTAAAACAAGTCCCTGATCTTCAGTCTATGAAAATTTCCATGCACGGCCACAAGTTTCATATCATTTGTAAAGCCATTGATTTTATACCACTTTTGACTTTAGGTTACTGATGATCCCAACGTAAATTCATCTGTGCATTTTTATTTGAGTAAACATTTTCTGTGTATGAAAAAAAGGTTAAAAATTCTACTTCTGACAACACAGTTTGTATTTATCTCAATGATCATTTTATATCGGCATTTTTTCCCACATTGCAAACTTAACCTGCATTTAAGAGGGCTGGATGGTTGCAGCCATTTTTAGACTATATTGATCTCCTTTTGAAGAAGAGCTCCATATAAAGATATACAAAAGTGATAAAATTTTAAAACTTAAATGCATGAAATTTTTACTTTGCCAAATGATAGTTGATAGCTGAAGATATCATTTCTTAAAAATGAAGTTATATCTGATTGTTTATTTGTTGAACCCACCCCCTTCCCCAGCCTCCTTAAAATAAACCAAACCTTTCAAGTTATTCTTCAGATAAAACATCATATTGTTTGAATGGACTTTTGAGTTTGAATACTGTTAGTTATCTTTATATATTTCATGAAATGAATACAGTCGTTTATTGAATTCTCTTTTTTCAGAAATTATTTTACATAATCATTACTTTGCATTCATTTCGTATTTCTTGATTAAGCATTGGTTTTTTAGGTTATTGCATACAGGTTACTTTTTAATTTTAGTTTATAAATATGAAAAGCGGCACTCATTGTTAATCACATTTTGCACTGGTGTAAAGAGGGTCCTGAAGCAAGAGTAACGTCTTGATTTTGGAGAACATCGGTCAAGGTCACCATTTGAAGCGTTCAACCAAGCGAGGATCTTATGCAAGTAAATTCTATTGGCATCTGATACAGTTTTAATTGCAATTTGCTATTTGTAATTAGAAAGAGAAAACGATACAGCTGTTCTGTATTGGTATCCACTTCCAACTTCACCGGTCAATATCACTAAAATATAATTGCTTTTTAAATTAAAATTTATTTTTCAATGAAAATGATAGGGAAATCTATTAATACATTCGTGATTACAAAAGGACATGGGATAAAAAGGATCGTGATAACTTTTTTCCTATTTGTATAATTTGCAAAACAGTTGAGAAAAATACTACATAGTAGTCATTGATCATTTCCAAAGCAATTCAGATACATGTAATCACTGTTCATTCCATTCGATATTTTAATTTCATGAGCTCAATTGTTTTTGTTAAATCATAAATGTTCATAGCAACAATTGAAAAATTGGCATAAATAAATCTACACATTGCATGGGCAGATAGAACAGGTTACAAAACTACGATATCTAAATTAAATTCGGAATTGTATGTTTTACATTGCTAGAAAATAGAAAGCACGGATTTAGAATTCGAAGTTATCAAGTATTTACAAGTTTAAAAAAGTGTATTGAAATTCAAGCTGTCGGTGTTTTAATTTGCAATATTTTGATGAAAGATAATTTCGAAATTGGGAACAAGAATATATACAGTTAAAGCACCGTGGTTGACACCTAAAAATGCACACCAATTCATATCCATATAGCAAATCGACGTGCATCATTGCTGCAGGGACGAAAACCATGGTTACGTAAATTCTTTTTTGTAAAAGATTAAATTATCCATTCTGCAGTTTGTCAGCTGATAATGGATACAGCTTTTCATGACGAATAAAATGAGAGAAAGTAAGCAAAAACTAACTTAACAGACTTGTAATTAAGGAAATCCTTCTCGGAACACTGTTAATGCTAGATAGTCAACATGAAAAAAAAGAACGGATCGTGTGTTTTTAACGAAACGTGTAAACAGCATTAGTTAAGTATGGTAAGGCAACATGGTAAGGTGCAATGGCGTGTCAAAGACAGCAAATGTAGCCTGCAAATTCAGGGCTCTCGCTATCTTTAGAAATATTTTAATGACTTCCGTAAAGCAATTCTTTTGACGCCCAATGTTCCAGGCTGGGAATCGTCTCCCGATACTCTGAAATGACACAAAAAGTTCACCTTTGTCGTTTGATGTCGAATGACGGGAAGTCATTTGCATAAATGTCTGAGCGATATGTAATATTGTCGAAGGTGTGCTAGGAATAGATTTCAATTTATTTACATTCGAAAACAATCCTTCATAACAAGTTTTGAATTATGCAGCATGGAAAACTTGATTTTGATTGGCTACTCTCTGCCTTTCGATCATTGGTTTAAGCAGATTTCAATTATGATTGGTCAAAGGTAATGCAATAGAACAAACCCACAAACTTGCACTATGAATATTGTACTCTCGCAAAGATATGTAAAATGTCAAGATGTATTGGTTTAAACTTTCTGATGAACCTTGAATAATTGTACCAAATGATATGTTTCAAGACAGAGGACAATAAATCTTTTATTGTAATAAATAAACATATATGGCACTAAAATAACCCAGAATTAATAGGTATGTCCGCATACATAATTCTTTTTACATACAAAGTATTCATGGCTACCTCACTCTGAATTTAGAGTGTCCCCCGGGTACTTGCATTATTTTTAGAATTACAATGTATTTCTATAAGAGTTAAAGATGCAATGGTTCGCTTATGCCATATGATTTGAAATTGTTGGATCTGTATAGCATTATGCAGTAAACTGTAACATTAAATAGAACTACATTTGTTTTATTGCTACAGTATGCAATGCAAATATTGCGCTGAAAAAAAATCATTAGTCAATCCAGCATCTGAACCGTTGTGAAAAAAAATGTCTTATGAAATGATCCTTGAGGTAATTGCAATTTGATGGTGTCAAATTTGATAAAAGTGCAACAATATGTATTTTTTCTTATACACCCACCTACCCTCAAACACACACACCCTCTCTCTCACACACCACACATACACACACACTCAGAGAGAGAGAGAGAGAGAGAGAGAGAGAGAGAGAGAGAGAGAGAGAGAGAGAGAGAGAGAGAGAGAGAGAGAGAGAGAGAGAGAGAGAGAGAGAGAGAGAGAGGTTTGTGTCTATAGATGAAGTTAATTAAACAAATTGTGGTTTAGTTTGGAATATTAATTGTATTTCTTTGTGTATGCCTTCCAGTTTTAATTGATTTATATGCAGAAAGAAAACATGTGGTTTGGGGTAATATCATGTTCCCGTCGCTTTTTCTGGGGAAAATCTTCATTAACATTTTAAGCCGCTGATTTTTATTTTTAATAATTGCAGACAGTATATACTAGGTCAAATCAAAATAATGAAGAGCTTTGTATAGTCAAAATTTTATTCAGATAACCTATTTTACATTAAATGCAAATTATACACGTCTTATGAAAGGTTAAAAATTTATCCGAGAATATCAAAGGGGTTGTTGTTATCTGGGAGCAGTGGTTCAAAAGATACCAATACATCAACAAGTGAAAGAAAACAAAATTGATTTATTTTTTTTAGATTAAAGATATAAAATTTTGTCATAATCAAACAACTTACCATTGTTTTGATGCTTATTTTTGAAAAGAATGGAGAATACGATCGACTTAAATATAGCCACATTTAAATATCTGCCTGATATTTCATCCTAGGAAACTGATAAATTATATATTTTTAGTATCATTATACAATGCACTAAAGATAAATCTGGAAAGGTTAAATCAAAAATTGTAGAGGTTATGCAAAACGCAACATTCAAGGAAAAAATCAGACGTCTCTGTTGTCACTCTAGCTCTACTCATTTTTACCTAAGAACGGAAAAGAAACATGGTATCTCGAAATGTATACAGAATTATGTTTCCATGTTATATTCCAAAGTTTTAGTGAATTCAGTCTAAAACTTTAAGAAAATTACATGTTGATATTTTTTGTAGATTATTCTTTCTTTGAATTGAAGGAAGTGAGCATCCACTGCCGACCGTCACACCCACACCCAATATGATCGGGAAGAAAAAAAAAATCTGCAGAGAATGCAGTGTGTAATTGAATAATGGCTTAACAATTAAAATAAAAACGTCAGTTAGTATTTGACTTACATATAATGATAAATTGTATTTTCTGAAAGGGTCATTTTGTCGTTATAGAACTTGCTAAATAATGACCTCAAACGAGACTGTTGATATTCTTGTTTCATCAACTTGTTTGTCAACAGCTTGCATCGTTTTAGATATTATTCAATTATTCCTACGTAAAGTACGCTCTATGTATGAAACTAACTGAGAAACGTAAGCCCCATATAGAAGTGAAACGCCGGGGTACTTTTCTACATCAGTAAGGGTAGTTGACGACTGAAAAGTTAAAGTAATTACGTTTCCCATATTTTTAGTTTTGCTTTTTTTAGTTAAATATCAAAATACGAAACAGATTTGTCACAATCTATTGTATCTTTTATTTACATGAAGCAAAATCAAAAATGTATATCACTCTAGGCATTGTTCATCTTTAACATCTTTAAAATTGATAATCTTACTAGAGGTACTGTGAGAAATGAGCTCACTATATGATAACCCCCCCCCCCCCCCCCCCCCCCCCCCC
>PRKT01000113.1:430660-501238 GCA_003671525.1 Saccostrea glomerata
CCCCCCCCCGCCTCCCAAATGAATATAATGGGAGTTTCCATGTTTTGTTGTAGAAAACCCAAAATATGTGTCAGATCAACAAGTAAAATAGATGACCAATGGCAATATGTAAGGCCATCCTTAAAAAATTGTTTGTTTGGAATTGACGCCTGAACGGTTTGAGACACAGGAGGAAGGGAGGGAATTTTTTTTTTCAAAATTGAATATAAATTTTAAATTTTTGATAAAAATCTCAGTAAACAGTAAATACATTTTTTAACTTTTTATAAAAAGTATCTATCATCAACAAAGAAATCGAAATTTTACCTAATTTTGCATAGATCTGACACTACATTTCAGTGTTTTGTATGTTGTAAGTGATAAAGGGAAAAAAATCGATTAAATAAAAAAAAATCTTCCTACTTTTAGTCAATAAATTTTTTTCAGGAGGGGGTATTTCAGTGAGGCGGGAAGCAATTCCAAACAAACAATCATTTAATTATGACCTAATAAAGATTCTGTGAAAGTTTCATCAGTGGTATGACAGGAGTTGCGGATAAGAGATGGATACCCCTAGGCGTAACAGATGGACGGAAGGACGGACATAACGATTACTATATACCCTCCCGCTTTTCAATCGGGGGTATAAATATATTTGACACCTCTGTGTTGCTGTTGAGTGACAATTCATTCAGTAACATTCAATGATACCGTATGAAAATCTTTCTAAAGTTTTTAACTAAACTATATCGTAGACAAACGGGGAGAATAAGTGTCATTAAGTTAATCTATGTTTTGCAATCATGTAGATCAAGAAGGTGAGGAACATTTCTAGTGTACATATATGAACTTTATGCTACATTATAATTTATGTTTTTAATGTAGCCTTGGCAAATTAAAATAGAAATAAAAATAATGTGAGAAAAACGAATTCACCTTCAAGCAGCACATGTTGTATACAGACATGGTTTATCTCATTTGACAAAAGTGATGACTCTAAAAACTTATTTTGCAATAATAGGGATTTAAAAAATTCTAGTATCACATCAATGCTTTCCTCGCTATGCTTTTATTTATCAGTGATAAGCACAAATCATTGAATGTTGAATTTCTAAGAAAGGGTTTGAAAGTTATTGTAAATTTATGTTCTTTTAACATTTGTTATGCTTTTATTTATCGGTGATAAGCACAACTCATTAAATTGAATGTTGAATTGCATAGAAAGAGTTATCAAAAGTAATTGTAAATGTATGTTCTTTTTACATTTTATGCTCTTTTTACAACTCATGTAAATTTTTGTTAATCTGATCTTCTAATTATTTACCTCATATAATGTTGTTTGTCATTTTTTCCAGCCCCAAGAGCTGGCACCGGGCCAGGAATATTAGTCGTGCTATCTTTATCTCAGTCTCACTAATCCAAATTAAATTTACCACAGAAAAGTGAGAATGAGATCAAGATTGAGCTGATTTTTGTTTTGTTGCCCTAGTCTAGCTTTCCATAAATAATATTTCCAAATAAATAAATACTAAGCCATCTAAATACGTGCATACATGGTCTTTCGTATATAAGATTCTTTCTTGAATTATCATTTGAAATTAAATAAACAGTTTGTTATAAATATTTTCAACGATTTCTGGATAGTAAAAACTTAGCAAAGGAGAGTAATCGAATGTTGAATAAGATCTTGAATCTCGTAAATTAAGACTCCAATCTGAATAAAATCAGATGCTCGATCCACTCCTTTATCTTTTTTCAATTGTCGCTACACGGGGTGTATATATCCGTTGAGATGGAAATAAAAGATGCAACAGAGTCTGACAAATCTGTTTCATATTTGGATATTTTACTTGGAGAAAAAAAAAAGAAATCGTTAACGGTAATTTAAACGAATTAAGTAATATAATAAAATGCTTTTGCAGATAAATGTATTTTTTCTGCAACAGCTGCGACATTCATTCCCGCACTAACGACTAAAGAAAGCATTTTATTGTTTATATTTACATTTTTATAAAAAAAAAAAAAATAACATTCAGAGTAACATTATATGTTAAATATTATATTTTAGACGTGTATGTCAGATTCACTGTATGCATAACTGATGGAACAGCCATTGTTTTTAGTGTTGTTCTTGGACAGACTATAACGGCGATGGTCTTCATAAGAAATAAAGGAAATAAAATCCAGTGGATGTAGATAATTAACAAATAAGTTGATGAAACAAGAATTTCAGCAGACTTGTTTAAAGTCATCATGATCAGTACAATGATCTTGTCAGGGAAGGTGAGATCATTAAGTCAAATTCTGACCGACGTTTTTCATACTTATTGATAGGTTATTATTTACCCATTGATTTTTTCCCCGTTACTTTGGTATTAATTTCCCAACCATGACAAGGAGCACACGGCATCACCGATCGGCAGAGGATGCTCACTCCTCCATGGCACCTTATCCCACGTGACATTTTGGAGGTCCGTGATTGCTCTGCTCCACATTTGTATTGTTTAAAGAACATTTGAGCTTGAATATACTGTTCGTTATCTCCATATATTTCATGTAGAGAATACAGAAGTTAAACATTTATAATTTATAACGCAATAGGTAAAAGAGGTTAAAATCAAGCTTGCGTCTAGTCGATGTTGATCACAGAAGTATTGATTAGCTGTACAATTTTATACATGAGTTTTTTTTTGATAATTTATTTTGTAAATTTTGAATTTAGTAAAGAAATACTTACCATGTGGAAAATTTTATCATTATCCCACCAAGTAGGCCAACTCCTAGTTTAATATAATAGTAAAGTTCTCTGAAAAAATATTGCCAAAACATCTTAGCAATGTATAAATAATGAAGAATTGTATAAGAAAATCGGGGGGGATAAGAATATAAGAATACAACTTGTCATTACTTGTGTAACCTTTATTTTTATCTGACTTCTAAGAGCAGATCACTCTAACTGCATAAAACTACCCTATAAATAGAACTCTTTAGTGTGCAGCGTTTAGAGCTTCCTTAAATTTATCATTATATAATTTAAATAGTCTCCAAATGTAATGGAAATCTTGTTGTTCAACTTTTTTTATTTTATGCATTTCAATATGATTCAAGGTTCTTCGAAGTCATGATCATGAAAAATTTGACAAATGTACCCAATGAAAGAACAGTAAATGCATTTTTAAATAATTCAAATTTCTAAAAATCTAGCATTAGATACCAATGCATATTCACATGTTATGAAATAAGAAGTAGTATGAGATCTCTAGCAATAATAGCGCTGGTTATCTAAACCTATGTATTATACAGCAGTTGGTTTCAATAGAAAAAAAAAAAAACTAAAATACTGTATAAGCATTAAAACATGCCATTTTTGTTGAAAGCAGGTATACCTTTATATTTTTTTATATCCTAAACTATATTTGTTGATCAAAGATTTCCCTCTAGTATAATATTATAAATAATATTATAAACAATAATAATGAACTTTGAAGAAATGCCATGGGTAAATTCACGTTACTCTGTGAAATCAGAGATATTTTCAATTACTTTAAGGCTGATTTTTAAACTCTACGGATCGGACTACCTTAAAGTACACTTCTTTTTTTTTTACTTTTCGAATTTCCAGAAATGCTTATCCGTCTATCGAAGGTTAAATCACAAACAAGAGTTAAATGATAGCTTTTCTTTGTATATTTTATTTGTAACTGGTCATTCACATTTCACCTTAATATTTCTAAATAGGTACTAGAAGTATGAAAGTTAATATTATATAACATGCAAAAGGAATGCCATTTGTCAATTGAAGCTTTGTCTTTTCACAAAATTAAAATATGGAAATGCAAATTAAGCAGAATGAAATTAAAATATTCAGTTTAAGTATAGTTATAATCATTGTTCCTTTGAAGGCAACCGCAATGTCAATTGAAGGTTTTTTCTGTTTTACTACAAATCGTTCACCTTCAATGAAACATTTCTGTGCATTATTGAATCGCCTGATGTCGTCTTCTTTAGAAACAGATTCTATGGGGTAATCTCAAATGTATAGACATTCAATCTGGGCATCCATTTTTGGAGGTCCGCGTTGCTTTTCTCCCAATTTGTATTGTTTCAAGTGCCTCTTCAGCTTGATTACTATATCATCTTTATAAATTACTTAAAACAGGCACAATCAAGAGTTTCAACGTGAAAGTTGAAATGCAAGTAACTTTATAAAAATGACAATTCCTTTATACCTTAAAGTCTCAGAGCGTTGACCAAGAACGACCAGGCATACAAGAGACCTCCTCGCACAGACACGAAGTTAACCTTTTTACTACAAACACTTTGCATCTGATTAAATGATTCTTAAGAGAAATTTATCATAATTCGGGGGAAAAAAGAATACCTAATAATGAAATGTCTCTTCATTATTAGATCCTATAGCCACTTTTATGCGAGCCATGTTGTAGATAAATTTGTATTAACTTCCACCCGATAAATTCAAAATTAACATGACAGTATAGTAAACATTGCTGTCCATCTTAATAAATGCATTCTATATTGTACTTTACACGGACAATCTTGTTTAAGATAATAAAGAAACAAAATTTATTATTTGAGGCTTTCATCTATCTATAATACATACTGTTAATAATAACACTCGCAATTAATCATTCTTTGACTCATAACCTTCAAGAATTTCAGACAAATGATGAAGCAACATTTAGACAGAAGAAAAAGGTCAGTTTGTAATTTAATTATGCCTTCAAAATTTGTGCCATAAACAAAGTTTGATATTGTTATTTATTTTAGAAATGGAATTACATAATGCATCTAAATTATGAATCGTTTTACTGATTTATCAAGGATTAAAAACAGAACCAGATTTCTGTTCTGAATATGTGAATATGGCTCCCGAAATCCAAAGGGGAATCTTTCATCAAAAATAGACGTTTTGTACAAGGTGCATATGGGATTTAGCACTGCTTTTACTAATTATTTCTGAAACAGAATAAATTTGAATGATAAACAAAAGATAGCATCCTAAAAAGAGCACATTTGCAAATTAAATGCAATAAATAATTAAAGTTTAATCAATGGTTATTCCCGTGTCTTGCACGAAAAGTTTTAAAAAAATAATCAAAGATCAACAGAAGATAATATCCTTTTGTTCAATTATATGAAGAAAAAAAATTGATAAAGAACGGTAGTATTCTAGCAGGGACCTTGGCAAAATACGACCCTTTGCGGAAGTGTCACGAGAAATTGTGAACAATATACTGGGACGTTTCCTGTAATGAAACAGTTTGTAAACATTGTGTAAAACTGTCACATTCCTTTGTAGCTGGTAATAAAATGGTCGCACGACAGAAACATTGGCCTTTTTTCGCCATTAAGTGTAGATAAAATGACCATAGCAACCCACACCCACTCAAAAATAACATCACGTCCCGGCCTCGTCCAATGTCAGGATAAACCGCAAACACGACAGAGACCGTGTCCCCCACGCCGGTACTGGCTCTCTCCTAGGTGACGACCTATTGCACCTAGCGACGCTTCACGTGCCAACGAGGTACATTCTACAACAAAGTCATACTAATATCACCAGAGGTGAAAACATACACTGGTATTAGAAAGACACATGCTTTTATATTGTCCTACCATTCACAAAATCATTGACCACTTTTGAAAGGTCTGGGGTTAGTCCGAAGTTTTGTTTTAAAACAATTTACTGCTTGTAAATTTACAACTACCTGGACTTCAGAATTTTTTTGACTTATGTGCATATAATGTGTATTTTCTTGTAGCTTGATAATTTCTTTTTTTTTTTTTATTTTTTTATTTTTTTTTTTATTTACAGAAACAACACATTACATTTATGTTCAGAAGCAAACATTTAGATACAGTTAATGACACACTCACATACAGACATACACACACTTACATACAGAGTGAGACTCACACCTACAATATAACATGTGGAAGGGGGGTGAAAAAAATATCAGTCAATATAACAATAGTATAAAACTCCAATGCTTAGTCATTACTTTGAAAAAGACATTTCCAATTAGACCATCTTTTTTCAAATTGTTCAACATCATATACTTTTTTTTCTATAACAAAATAATTACTCAAGTACAATAATAAATCATTAAATAAAATGGTACACTTTTTTCTTGATGTTTGAAAGATATATTTTTTTACTAATACAATAATAACATTCAAACCCACATCAATGTCTGCAGTACAGAGGATTACATTTTGTATATTAAATTGCAATGTTCTACCAGATTTTAAACAAATCCAATCTTCTAAGGATGACCAGATTATCTTGACAAAATCACATTCAAAAAATAAGTGTTTTAATGTCTCAGGTTCCTGTGAGCACAGTGCACACTTTTGATTATCAATAATTTTTGAAAAAAACAAATATCTTTTCACACCAAGTATTCTATGTAAAATTCTATATTGAAACCAAAACAATGTTGTATCTTTTGTTAGATTTTTAAGATTAATATAAACTTGATTCCAATTAAAGTCATCTTGTAGTGATAAATCATTTGTCCATTTCTTTTCACACAAAGGTTTATGTTGTCCTTGGGACATAAACAAATCATATATTCTTCTAGAACCTTTTTTATCTTTACACAAAATTGTTATAAACTCAAGCTGGACTGGTCTTGTTACTAAAGAAGGATCCAGATTTTTTACTTCTGGCATTGCACATAAAATAGCATGCTTAAGACCTTCATATATGGTAAAGGGCATTTTTACATTAAAATAATCTTTTAATTTATCATAAGAAATAAAAGTACCCTGGCTAATGAGCAAGTCAGAAACTATATGGAATCCTTTTCTATATAAAGATTTATAAAAAACACTTTGGTTTTGTATTTTTATTCTTTCATTGTACCATAATGGTTCCAATAGTGTGTTATCCTGTATTGCAGATGCACAAATATTAATAAAATCTGTAAAATATGAGAGCGTTTCTCTCCAAAAAGGATTGGAAATTAACTTTACTTTTTGTCTAATGTATTCTGACCCAAACTGACACATCTGTGTGACATTACAACCAGTAATTTCTGTAAACAACACTGCCCACTGTGTTGCGTTAGTAGAAAGTATTCTCCGAAACCAATTAATTTTTAGAGATTTTATAAAAATTTCAACATTAGTCATTCTGCATCCACCTTTTTTAAAATCTGACTGTAATGTTTTTCGGCTAATTTTATCAGGTTTATTGCTCCAAATAAATTTAAAAAGTAATTTTTCTAGTTTTTTAATCCACTGTACATTTGGTGTAGGCAAAACACTGAACAGGTGAGTAAGTTTGGACAGTAAATCACTTTTAACAACTGTTATTTTGCCTAATGGGGTAATATGTCTTTTAGACCACTGTGTTATTTCTTTTTGAATCCCAACTAATTTGCTATCAAAGTTCAGTTGTTCCATTTCTTTAAGATTTGCAGTGTAAGTGATACCCAATATTGTAAATGGTTGATTAGTCCAACTCAGTTCTGTATTATCATACAGTGTTTCATTTGATCCAAGTTTTGAGCCAATCCAGATAGCTTTAGTTTTATTAATATTAGGCTTTAAGCCGGAAAATTTTGAAAATTGAAAAAGTAGGTCAAGTGCACTTTTTAGACTTTTTTCTGAACCATCTAAAAACAGTACTGTATCATCCGCATATTGGAGTAAACAAACTTTTTCCTTTCCTATATTTATTCCTTTAATATTTTTGTTTTGTCTTATCATTATACCCATAATTTCAACACAGAGATTAAATAAATAAGGGGATACAGGATCTCCTTGGCGACAACCTCGTCCAATTAAAAAGAAATTAGAAAAAATACCATTTTGTAAAACACAGAGTCTAGCTTTGTTGTATAAAACTGATACCCATTTTATTATATCTGGGCCAAAATTAAACAACTTTAGGGTCCTATACATAAATCGCCATGAAATTGAATCAAATGCCTTTTCGAAATCAATAAGTAATTGTTATTAAATAGTATTGCAGTGCCCCTAGCATTTGATTTTCCTGGTGAAAAATATACATCAAAGCCCCAGAAAGACCTCACTTGTTGATAATCATCATTAGTTAAATGAGTGTCTTGAAGTAAACATATCGAGAAATTCTTTTGCTTAATGTAATTTAATACATCCCTTCTTTTTTCTATACCTCCAATCCCCCTACAATTAAAGGAAAGTACACTAAAACTCATACTGGTTTAGGAAAGAAAAAGATTGTTCCAGCTCTGTAATCGTTGCAATAAGTTTTGGGCACACCCCTTCCGTAGGTAGATTGACACAGGTAAGTACGTGCACACACACACACACACACACACACACACACCCTCATTGACAAACTTTCACACAACATAACTAGAAAAAAATAAACAAAAAACTGAGAAAAAAGAAAAAGTTTAGCTTGATAATTTCACTCAGTAGTCTTGTCCCATGATCCCTAGAACTTCGTTAAAATCTTGTTCCATGCATGATCCTTTGCACTTCGCTATTAGGGACCCCAGTAACGAAGTGCAAGGAGTCATGGAACAAGACTATTTCACTCAGCTGAAAAACCACGTACTCCTTTAAATTCGAACATTTGAAACCTATGACTCTTTGATGTATACTCCTGTCAAATGTCAACATTTCTACGAAGTAGCAAAGGATTGCTTTCTTGCCACCTTTTAATTCTTATGTCTATTTGCTTTGGTTAAAAATAAAAAAAAGAACCCAGTGGCATTTTCATTTTCTTTTCTACTCTGCAGAGAACATTATGCGTAAAATGATCTTGTCCATATAACAAAAAACTGGCCAAGACCCTATGCCCCATTTAACATCGATATAAAAAAAAAATGCAAAATATAAAGTTTCCTCTGAAAGTCCAGGCTTTGTAAACGAACAATTACATGTATCTACAATTTTGCAAAAATGGAGGCATTTGAGTGCCTTCAGAAAAGATTTTAAAAAATATAAACAGTTCTTTCATTTTGAAATAGCATATTTTGGATCAAGAGGTTGGATTCTTTGCAAAATATTTTAATTTGGACCATATTTGAAAACATTTTAAGGATTTTGGGAGAATGACAAAATTCACGCACATGTTCATTAATTGAATTAAAATCTGAACTCACTAAGGGTCATAACGTATTTTTACATTAAACTAAGCAGTTTTTGATTTTTCGGAAATTCATAGGACCCAAAAGACCCTAGGTGAATCCTGTTCATTAGAACACGTTTTGTTTACCTCGTCGAAGAATTATTAATGAAAAATAATTTCCAAAACCTCATTTTTATGCTACCACTCAACTTTGTTTTTGATTTTGTTAATATTATAAAAAGTATGCCGCAAAGTTTATTTTCATTTCTATTTTTTACAAATTAAGTAAATGCGATTTTCACTTCGAGTTGACATTTTCTGCTAAGTATTATTTCATAATAACTTTTTTAATTTTTTTTTATTCCAGACTTGAAATAATAACCACGAATTTAGATGTCATTTTTCAATACGTTGCTTAATATGTTAAGATAAAATTGTTTGTTCGATAAACCAGGCAGTTACAATCACTTGCATTTTTTTTTGTTTTGGTAAATCGGTGGGTCCAATGAGTAATTGGATACAGTGCCATATAACAATACATCAGAAATAAAACAATTCCTTTTTTTTGCAAACCTAAATATAATACAGAGAAATACTTGTACTTACTAGTCTAGGGTGTATTTAAACATGAAATATTGAGACAACGAATATAATTCAACCTTAACGTCCATTCAAACAAAACAAAAATCGACTTAAGTAAAGGCCAAGTTTAATTATTCATATAACCTTTTAATTAACATTATATCAAAAATTATTCTAAATTTTTAAAAAGAATGTTGTAAGATATTATTACACATACAATTTCAAAGATAATTACTAATTTTGCAAAATTTTACAACAACCTGAAGTTTTTGGTCTTAGTCGTAATGGACCTCTACAACACCAGAGCTAGGTGGAATAAGGTGCCATGGAAGAGTGAGCATCCCCTTTCGACTATTAATGTCGTTTACTTGTAGAGCATCGATCAAAGTAAGAAGAAAGTGTTTAAGATTCTGTTGTATCTTTTATTTTAAGCTCACTGGGATTCATCATCTCGAAATATGAATAAGAACCTATTGTATTCGGCTTGAAATTTCTTTCAATTGTCATTGTATTAGTAATTATTTAAATAGGAAATGTTTAATATTCTTCCATTGAATTTAGATAAAAACAAAGAAGAGTTTTGATCGTAATATCATACAAATACCAGAAATTGCTTTTTGGTAGTAAGGGTGTTACACTGTTACTTCAATATTTGATGGTTACTGAAGGACAGATATATGCACATTATTTGCACAAAAAGTGCCACCATAGAATAGTACTTTGGTACTCTTGGAAGATTTAGATAAAGCAGATTTTCTCAAATTTAGAATTCCAAAATTATACAGAGTTCGTGTATGTATTAGCCTTTTAGGATGCTATAAATCAAATTTGACAGGATTTCCATTGTCAGATCGCTTTAATGGGAGTTCGCATACAGTGCACCAGGTGGCAAGTCATATTTCATTGTATTTATTCGTGCATACATACACTGTATATATATACTTTAAACCACTCCAATTGCTTATATGTATATTTTTTTCTTAAAAAAAATAATTGATTCGAGATACATAATTTATTTTTATTTAGCTGTATGTAAAAATGGCAGTTCAGTACAAAACATGGCAGTTGCACATTCAAACAAATGTGATGATGATTATCAACATCCATATAATACATACAAAGAAAAATGGTATCGATTGCATAATGTAGACCGATGCAAAACATCCGGTTTTCTTTCTGGTAACATTCTGCTAAATGATATGAATTAGGGTTTTTAATGAAAGTTCCTCTATTTATTTTAACAATATCAAAGAAGCAACATCAGAGCTCTAGCACAGATGGCAATGAAACCGGATCTGATAGAATTAAAAATATCCGGGTTACCGGAGTTTGCCCCTAGAGTACCGATATTTTTTAAAGGAAAACAGTTGATACAAATAGTAACAGAATTTCCAAATCATTGCTTCTTTGTAATAATGATTGTATTTTTTGGCTTAAATCAACGTGTGAAGCATGAAAAAGAGAGTCTGTAAAATTGATTATATTTAACTTATCGAAAAAAAACCCGATCAGTGCAAACATTTAGATCAGGAATTCGACTACAAATTAATAGCAGATATAATAAAAAAAGTTGCTCCTTTGATCGTTTGTTTAATGTGGCACGTCACGTAAATTTTTTACTTCACTTTGCCACTGCGAAAAAAATTGTTGAAATAAAGTTGGAGTAGCATGTTGAATGTTGTGTTTATAAGTTAAATTCGTTTTTTTTTTTGTGATTCTGATGACATTTTGTCACCTGAAAACCGGAAGTACTGTTTGTCTAAGAGAACAGACGACTAAGACTACGTAGATGTATATGGGTGGGGTGAGGCGAGATGCTGGGCTGTAGTAACTGTCCACCGTCTGAGGTATCGGCACCACCGCTCCTACACCGTCCAGCTGGTATGGGACAGTAGAGGGACTAGAGTTGATAGTGGGTTGACTTTTTGCTTTAGATCTTGTTATACATGGTTCTTTTACTGAAATAAGAGAAAGAAATGTTGTGAAATTTTTTTTATACAATAATATGCAATTTTCCTGACCAATTTATCTAAAAGAAATAATTTTCTCATGAAATACAAATCATTTTGATAAAAAAAACTATTTCAAGCTTGGCAAATTCCCTTGAATAAAGATGAATATTTAAAAAAAAAATACATGTACATGTATAATTTACATTTTGAATAAATGACCTAGCCTTACCGAAGGGGCAAAAACATAAACCCAGATTCCATAAATTCTGATAAAAAAGCTAAATTCTCCTTACAGTAATGCAGTTTACCTGCATTATGCCTATCGGTAAAATGTAAGAAGATCGTACTCCAATATATAATAAATCCTGTAAAAAAAGACGAAAAGTGAATGAGGCATTAACTTAGAAACACAAGAGGTGGAACGAGTTGTCTAGAAAAATAAACACACCTTGTCTTTCGGACACGCCTGAGCTGATCTCTGTATTTATCAGACAAATGGAAGGATCTGTCATGTTGTCAATTTTAAATTTACCGAATGGCAGTAAATACAAAATTTACAAGTTGTCAATTTTATACATGTGTTTACTGCCACCCGGTAAATTCAAAATTTACAACATGACATATCCGTAGTGAAAAATTAGCATTAAACCAATGGTTAAACAATTAAGATGAAGTATGTTGGTTAAAACAACTCAAGGGAGAGTTTTATTTGTATTCAAAGTCATTATTACGACCATTTAATTCGCAAAATGCTACAATTTAGTGCTAAATGTTCAAAATCTACGTACAAAGAGGAAAACATTTGTTGTGGCCTTCTGAACTCGACATTCAGATATATCGACGCTGCATATTGTCAATTAACAATAGTTATATCCATTCATATGTCGATTTGATATATCCTGGTGTGTTTGAAATTAAAGACACCACAGAGTAATACACATCTGTTTTGTACTACTATTTGGGTATTTTACAAGAGAAGGGCCCTAATGGTAACCTAACAATAAAGCTTTATGATAAACGTGATGACTTTAACTTTTCAATTGTCAACTTCTGTTACCTATGCAGCAATATACCTTCATCACTTGCATATCGTTTATATCTCACAGATTATTCGATACGCAAGAGTCTGCTCTACGTATGTACAATTTCTTAAACGAGGAAATTTTTTGAAAAACAAGTTAATGAAACAAGAATATCAACAGTCTCGTTTAAAGTCATCATTTCATAAGTTCTATGGTCGATATAATGACTCTGTCAAAAAATACTATTTATCATTGAGCCAAATTCTGACTGACGTTTTTCATACTAATTTTTAGGCCATTATTTACACGCTGAATTGACGACGGATTTTCCCCTTATTTCCCGATCATGACAAGGTCACGCGGCGGGTGGACAGGTCGGAGGGGGATGCTTACTCATTCATGCCACTTGATCCCACCTCTGGTGTTTAGGGGGTCCGTGTTTGCTTTGCTTCTATTTTGTATTATTTAATGGACTTTTGATCTTGAATACTGTTCGCTGTCTCCATATATATATATATTTCAATATAATTATTTCATTTGTTAAAATTTATTCTGTTTATATAATATGCAAGTACTGTAAAGTTGATATTTAAAAAAAGTTGGGAATATATCGTTGAGTATATCTATGTACTCTTTGTAGAACACGTCTTCTGATTATCTATTAAATTTCCAATAGGATAAAATTTTGTCCATTTTATTTTGGTAAAGATGAAGATATAAAACTGTAATCTATTATTTAAAAACTGTACTCAAAACAAATATCGGCATGTGAAGAGGCCAAAAATAACAGACCTGTGGATATACCAGAGGTGGGCTCAGGACTAAGCACCCCCTGTTGACCAGTCACACTCGCCGTGAGCCTTATGCATTGATCCAAAAAACGGAACTTTCCGTAGTCAAAATTTCTATAAAAGCAAAGTCTAGTTATTTTAAGTGCTTATTAAAACTTTTGTTTAAAAAACAATCTTCCTTTGTTTTTGATTTTGACATGTGATAATACTGATAACATTTTATCAACTAACAAAACTGAAGAAGTCATTTTTATTCATTGATTGACTTGAAATGTCCCAGTGAACTCGAAATAAAAGACAAGTCAGTCTGTCAATTCTTTTCTTCATATGAGTATGGACGTTACTTGCAAACTAAAAAAACAAAACTTTATGAAAAAGAAACTTTCTTATGATTTTAATGTCTTTCAACTGATTTAAAAAGAGCTTGATACGAATTCAGTCGAATATTAAGCCAAAAAAAGTATTTGCAAATAAATTGATGCTATAGGTCTTTCTAGTACTATCTCATTTCATACAAGGAGATAACAGTATTCATGCTCAAAAGTCTATTAAACAATAAAAAATTTGGAGGAGAGCAAACTATGATCTCTAAAATCAGGTGCCATCGAGGAGTGAGCATCCTCTGCCGACCGGTCACACCCGCCGTATGCTCCTTGTCACAATCGGGAAACAACAGGAAAAATCGTTGACAGTATGACAGTATGTAAGTAATGATAATGGCCTAGCAATAACATTTTGGATAAATTCTGCTTCATATGAAAACAAAAATAGATCTGCTAATGACGGGGCGCGATTGGTACCCATGATAATTCCAATAGATTGTTGGAAGACCTGGTCTCCAAAACCCACATAGATATTGGCTTCAGAAACTCAAGCATTTTTTTTATGTCAACTTCAGAGTACCTGTGTGTACAATCAGAATGGTTTTTACAAAACAATTTTGCGAATGACCAATGGCAAGGTTGGTAAATTTACGAGTTCCATTTTTATTGAAAAAGAAGCTATCAATGATATCAAGAAGCCTGGGCTTTAGTTTATTGTGGAGAATGGCTGTATATAAAGTGTAAGGTCGTAAGTTTTTCAGCTGTCGATTTTGGTAAAACTTTGTGATTTTGTCCAAAAGTTCCGAGAAGTTTTTAAGAATCCACATCTTATTTACACCACTTCTTGAATGTATTGTTGCACAGTACTCTTGAAGTTTCTCCTTCACTACTGTTAATGTCTTAGTGAGGAGTAAAGAAAGAGGCTTAGTTGAACATTTACTGGAACCTGCTATGTACCTTGTTTGTAAGGATTTCTATGAAGTAGATATGGTAATTCAAATTCATTTTGGTTGAATTGGATATCAAAAATATTCCAAACTGACTTATCTGGCCCATTGCCTGGCCTAATCTTCTACAGAATCCATAATACCCTGTATTTATGAAATTCCGACGCCGGTTGAAGTATCGGGGTTCCTCATATTAAGGACCTTTTAAGATTAGTGATATAAGATCCTCATTATTTACTGTATTTACGTCACCTGTAATAACGTGTCCAGCAGAACTTTAGTTATAGGGTGAAGAAGAAAATGAACACGATGGAGGATTATGTTTAAGATATTCAATATCAAGGCCCTGTAAAGTTATTGTAAGAAAAAAGTTTGGAAGCAATAGTCATTGTATATTTGTAGGAAATACAATTTGTAGTCTTTTCCTTGAAATATGGTGGAATATAAGACTGGACCCTTTTGTGATTAAGAATACCGGTATTATATTAACCGCGTCAATTCCTTTATTGGCATACTGAAATTTAAGAAAAAGACGGATTGTTTAAGATGTACTTTATTCAGTAGAATGTGGGGGTTTATTTTGCAATATCCATAATCACAGACCCGAGCCTATATTCTGGTGTCGAACAGTATTCAAGCTCACAAGTTCATTAAATAATACAAACTTGGAGCAGAGCACACATGGTCCTCAAAAACATAATAGATGGGATCAGGTGTCATGGAGAAGTGAGCATCCCCTATAGACCGGTCACACCCGCCGTGTGCTCCTTGTCATGATCGGGAAATAATAAGATCCGCCGAAGATGGCCTAACAATTAGTGATGAAACGTCTGGCCTAACAATTAGTATGAAAAACGTCATTCAGCATTTGACTCAATGATAAACTGTTTTTGCTGAAAAGATCATTGTATCGACCATAGAACGTACGAAATGATGACTTTAAACGAGACTGCTGATATTCTTGTTTCATCAACTTGTTTGTCAGAGATTTACTTCACTTTAGAAATTGCGCATACGCAGAGCATGCTCTTGCGTATCGAATCAACTGAGATATATAAACTTCGTATGCAGGTGATGAAGGTATATTGCTGCATAGGTACGGGAAGTTGACGATTGAAAGTTAAAGTCATCGCGCTTATCATAAAGCTTGGTTATTATATTATCATTAACGTCTTTTTCAAGTAAAATATCCAAAAATGAAACGGATATGTCAGATCTTTGAGTATATTTCATCTCAAGCTCACCGGAATATATCATATTGACATAAGAATGTAAATAACCATTGATAATTTTTTAGATAACCAATTGCATGAAAATTTCAAAATTCAATTTTTATCGTAGATGCAGATATCTAGAAGTCAAAAAGCTAGGAACCCATTTTACAAAAAAAACAGATGTAATTTTGTTAATGACTTTTTCAAATTAATTTCAAAATAATTTCAATTTTTCTTTTTAAAAGGAATTAATTTTTTTAATACAAGCAATGTTTAAAAGAATAATTCTGCAAAAATTTATGATCAATTTCATTTTATTGGTCTTTGGCGTACGTTCTTTTGTGAAATGGACCCCTAACCTTTAATTGATGGTTAGAAATGGTTTGTTTTGAAAAGTTCGCCTTAACGTAATTGATTTAAGAAAAATGATTCTTTATTTTTCATAAAGTTCTTCGGCGATTTTAAGAATTCAAAGATTTACTCGACTTCTTCAACATATTAGAGAACAAATGCTAAAGACTTTTCCATCCCTTTATAGTTTATGTTTTAAAAGGGTAAGATGGTCTTGCTGCCTTAGAAGAACATTTAATGGAACCTGCAATGTATTTTTGTAAGAAATATTGGAATCCAGTATAGGTATGCTAAACATGTATTCCATATCTTTGTAAATAAAGTAAGGTTAAACAAACATTGCAAAGCTGTGGCAAATTTTGCACAACCATAAATCTTAAGAATGAAGTGAGCATTTAAAACCAAACCAAAAAAAAAAATGGAACGGCGCAAAATAAATTTTTGCACGAAATGAATAAACGAAAAAGCATGAAAAGATTGCCAAAAACGCGCGGAAAATTCATAAACATATAGATCATGTGCTTCTTACTGTTCCTTTTGCGTAAATGAGTCTAATTAATCATTCTTTGTATGGCAATAATATTCTAATTCTATACCGTCGCTTCCGGTTTTGCGGTTCAACATAGATTGCATTTCCATAGAGCAAGGCTAAGTTGTTGTTTACAGAAGAAGGCAACAGGAGGGTTTGTATCATATAATTTATTCTACTCAATAAACCTCTGATTTTAATTGCAATGCAAATGTATAAATTGATAATTCATTCATGTTTTGTGAATGACTTATGAGACTGGCAATACGTCATCTTTTCTTTTTAACCTTCTATTGAGTAATTCTTAGGTCAAGGACAGAGGAGTGAAGAAATTCCTAACTTAATTTAGTGAGCAAAGGAATATATACAGATTTTTAACAGACAGAAAAGCATATGTAAAGTAAAGTGGATTTAAAAACGCAATAAAAAAATGACTTTTTTGACATGATGGGTAAAGTCTCCATTCTTCATTAAAGGTTAAATAACGGAACCTTTCTAGTTTCATAAATAAAATCTGGACCCTTCTATATGAAACCGCCAACGTTTTACTGAAGAAAATGCACCCAAAACAATCCGTCTTTTCCTTAAACTTTAATATGCCAATAAAAGATTGATATAAGTAATATTCTTATTCACAAAAGGGTCCAGTCTTGTATTCCTCCATATTTCAAGTTAAAGACTACATCTTGTATTTCTTACATATATGCATCGACCATTGCTTCCAAACTTTTCAATTACGAAAAAAAAACTTATCATGACTTGGATATCGAGTATCTGAAACATAATCCTTCACCGTGTTCATGTTCTTCATCCTATACTTCTGGTCCTGCTGGACACATTATTACAGGTGACGTAAATATACAATGTAGTTAATAATGAGGACATAAGATCATTTATTTTTAAAGGCCCTTGATATAGGGAACACTGATCCTTCAACTGGCGTCGAAATTTCATAGATATTATGGATTCTGTTGAATATTACGCCAGACGATGGGCTACATATGAAAAAAGAAGACGTTGACACTGTGTCAGAATGGATTAAATGTTAAAATCTCACAATAATTAAACGATTGAGGGGCAATATGAAAACCACCTATCCTTCCGTATTCAATAATCCAGAAGTGAAAAAAAGAATTAGATAGATTACATGATCAGGTAACAATATTATTGTCTTCGTTTGTAAGGCTCATTGTAAAAAAAAAAATGTATTTTAGAAGAACGTGGATTTAATTCTATAAGTGGTAATCCAATTTTTACTTATAGTTTCCTTTCTAAGGAAGAAATTCTTCAAAATCATATGTCATTTTTAAATATTTTTAATATCAAATTCAAAAAGAACCAAAATGAATTTGAACTATCATACACATGTATATAATGAATTCCAAAACTTCATAAGAACCCTTACAAACAAAGATACATAGTTGGTTCAAATAAATGTTCAACCAAGCCTCTTTCTTTATTCCTCACTAAGATATTTAAAACAGTAGTGAAGGAGAAGATTCAGGAGTACTGTGCAACAATATAAAGTGGTGTAATTCAGATGTGGATACTTAAAAATTCCAAGGAAATTTTGGACAATTTGAAATCACAAGGTTTTACCAAAATCGACACCTGAAAAACTTACGACTTTTACACTTTATAAACAGCCATTCCCCACGATAAACTAAAGTCCAGGCTTTTTGATATCATTGAACAGCTTCTTTTCATTAAAATATTTACTTACCTTGTCATTGATCATTTGCAAATATTTTTTGTAAAAAGCATTCGGATTGTACACACAAGTACTCTGAAGTTGACATCAAAAACATGCTTGAGTTTCTGAAGCCAATATCTATGTGGTTTTTGGAGACCAGGTCTTCCAACATCTATTGGATTCTCATGGGTACCAATTGCGCCCCATTATTAACAGATCTAATTTTGCTTTCATATGAAGCAGAATTTGTCCAGTCTTATGCTCGAAAAGAAGAAAACATTTGCTGTGGCCTTCTAATCGACATTTAGATATCTACAACGTATTGCTTATTAACAATGGTAATTTCCATTCTTATGTCGATACGATACTAGTATATCCTGATGAGCTCTATATATAAAGATATAACAGAGTCTTACACATCTGTTTCATATTTGGATATTTCACTTGAAAAAGACGTTAATGGTAATCTGACAACCAATCTCTATGATAAACGTGATAACTTTAACTTTTCTATCGTCAACTTCCCTTACTTAAGAAAGCAATACACTTCCATCACCTGCATACAGAGTTTATATATATCAGTTGATTCGATACGCAAGATTATGTTCTACATATGAACAATCTTTTAAACGAGGTAAATTATTGACAAACAAGTTGATGGAACAAAATTTCAGCAGTCTCATTTCAAGTCATCAATTAGAATTGATGACTTGAAACGAGACTGCTGAAATTCTTGTTCCATCAACTTGTTTGTCAATAATTTACCTCGTTTAAGAGATTGTTCATATGTAGAGCATAATCTTCTATGATCGATACAATTAACTTGTCAGCAAATACAATTTATCATTGAGTCTAATGCTGAATAACATTTTCCATACTAACTGTTAGTCCATTATTTATACACTGAATTGACGACGGATTTTTAGTTATTTCCCGTTAATTACGGGGAGCGCATGGCGGTACGGTGTGACCGATCGGCATAGGATACTCACCCCTCCATGGTACCTGATCCCATCTCTGATGTTTTGGAGGTCCGTGTTTGCTCTGCTCCTATTTTGTATCATCGTCTCAAGCCACGGTCCGGAGTCCGCATATAAGCTCTCTCCCAGAATGGGAGAGGATCGTACATTTTGGCCGTGGTTTGCGACGATGATTTTGTATTGCCTTTTGGACTTTGAGCTTGAATACTGTTCGTTATCTCTCTATGTTTCATGTAATAATTTTGATCTTTAACTTATTCCGCCCGGTTAAAATTATCAGAAGTTTGATACCCGATGCCTTCCTTTGCAAAATTTTCTTTTCATTTTTATGAACTAGATCAATTCTTGTGATTAAAAAAATGGAATTACTATGCCTGCCTATGAATCTGAGAGTTTACAGCTTATTGGGATGCAAATCATGTCCGTTTACATCAATATCTTTACCTTTTAAAAATAATTCTGCATCTGCATGTCTGTCGTGATGCGCAAGGACGTTTGTAAACATTCCACACTGAGGGGTGGGCATTTTGTAAATCACTTGCTGAGGAAAATCGTACTTATATTCAAAAGTACTGTATTTAACCTAGAAAAAAGTAAAACAAAAGCGTAATTATAATTTGTCCAGGTAATTCAAAAACATCTCTGATTATATTTGTGGTCAAGAATAAATGTGTTAATAAGACACCTACATCTAATAGTGATCAGCTATATTACCTGGTGTAGAGCACGTACGGAGATACAATTCAAACTGATGTCCTTTCTATGGTATATTTTATTTTGACAGTTGAATTTTCTTTATATAGAAGATATATTGTAAAGTATATTTATGTCAGAAAAAAATTGCACATGACTTTTTTCGCTTTGATAGTGTAAATAGACACTAGATATCGGGTTCAAAGAAAAGAAAATATGTGCTAATTTCTATACAGATCATTGTGCAATGTATTTCAAAATCTGCACCTCTCGAGGTTTTGTAGCCACTAACTATAAATCACACACTACCCACACCTCCGATTAAAATTTTTAATGTATATACTGATTGTTCAATTAATGATTGCCCAAGCTATTTATATCAAAATGTCTTTATGTAAGATAAGTGTTATAATAATTATCGTAGACTACTTTAAAACATCACGGCTGTGCAAATATAGTGTGTTCCTAAGTATTGAATTTCCTAGAGATTATAAATATAATTGGTACAAGCCAATTAAATAATTTTCATAGTCCAGTATAGCGCTGCATAATTTACTACATACAATAACAAAAAAGTCAATGATTGAGAAATAATTGTCTCGGTATGTAATTACTGTATTTTCCATACGTACATTGTGGAAAATTATTTATATACTGTGACTGTGTTTGAGCTCTTATTCGTCTGAGGACATATTCTATAGAGCTGTATAGTTTGAGGAAGGACCCTTTTGAGATGAAAATTTCATTATCACCCCCCTTTTCTTGCATTTATCTATTATTCGAATGTTATTTCATTATTCGATCGTCGGTCCATTCGACTGACAGTCGAATAGTCGACTATTCGTTGACATCCCTAATAATGACACTCCCACCTCCCATATGGTTATAATGGCAAAGTCCATGTTTTGCACTGGGAGACCCAAAATAATTGTCAGATTAAAAAGGAAAATAGGAGGTTACAATGGAACTACTTAGTATACAAAAAAGATTCTGTGAAAGTCTCATTAAATTTCATTCAGTAGTAAAAAAGGATCTTCGGATATGAGATAGGTACCCAAACCGTACGTACAAACAGACGGACGGAAGGACAATCCAAATCACTATATACCCTCTCGCTTTTCAAGCGGATGGCATGATTTCACCAAAATGAACTTTAATTAGATCATAAAGATTGACAAAACCATGCAAGACCATTCTCTCCATTTTTTTAACAAATAAAATCATATTATAAAATTCTAATCACACTACTGTTTCCCGTTAATACTATTAACTTTTGAAATTTTCTTTTTCAATATTAACTGGGGTTAAAATTATTTGCCTGCTTTTGATTCGGTCATAAAATTTCCATTATTTTCTTTATTTGTTTCATTTCATTTATTATACTCCCCGCTTGAAAAGTGGGAGGGTATATAGTGATCGAGATGTCCGTCCGTCTGTTTAATTGTATTTGCTCTCAAGTTCATTTAAAGTTCAGTAATTAAGTTTGTACTCTATTTATATAAAAGTGCGCTATAATGACATTTTTAAAAAGATTATTAACAACTTTAACAACTTAATAAGAAAATGATTATGTTTTGTTTCATTTTTTCACTTTTTCGTTGAAAGGTTTTTTTTTCAATAATATCCTATGTAATGAAATGAATTTAAACACCGAAGAAATTCTACCATATTTAAGAGATTTTATATATGCATCATTTTCGACCAAAATAAACCTAAGATTGTATACCATTCGATGCACCCAGTTGTTTCTAGCATGTGTTCTTAAATGAGTCTGTTTTGTGTTACTGTTCAATCGTCTGATCAATGTCATTAAATCAGGACCAAGGTAACGAGTGGTTGAAAAATGTTTATTTTTGAAAAAATCTTTTTTTTTTTTTTAAATTTGCTGGTTTTATAATTCATATTTTCATGACATCCAGGTCATCAAAAATTTCAAAGATCTTAGGACAAACATAACAATTGATTGTTCTATACTTACAGCTCGAGCAGGTATTCATGCATCGAATTAGAAAGACTCGGCAATAATATTCTTCGATACAGAATCGGTAAGAGTTTTGCAAACATAATGTATCAAAGAAAATAAACTCTCTTTGTCTTTCGAAGAAATACGCAAGGTTTTGTGGGGAATTCTTTTCTCTTCAAAATTATATATTTTGTTTATTGTATTTAAACCTTCGTGATACATGTTTGTCTTTCCTCTGAAACCCATACTATACATGGTAAAAAAAATGTTAAGGGTAAAGTATTCTGTAACGATATGAAGAAGCGGATGAACAATTACATTATTTTTTTAGGTCCTAGTGTTCGGGAGAACCAGCCTTACGAGTCTCTTTGCCAGTTTAGAGATGACGACTTCCCCCTTCTGGATACCTATCGCAGCAGTGCCAGGAAAACACTTATCTGTAGGTCTGCAAGTCATCAACAGAAAGAAAATATTATATTATAAAGCGATTTCAACGTGAATTTATACTTTTAAATAATTTAATTTCACTAATTTTAAGATAATCACATTTTAAATACATTTCTACATTATTAACGTTAAGAAAATCTCTTTTAATAATCCCGGCTTGAAAAGTGGGAGGGTATATAGTGATCAGGAAGTCCGTCCGTCTGTTGTGCTTTTAGGGTACCCATCTCTTATTCATAACTCCTCTTAAACCACTGATTGAAACTGAATGAAAATTTCACATAATGTTTATCACAAAGTGCCATTGTGCATTTTTGATTGGACACATAGGGGTTCCCATAGCAAACCATTGACACGGCATTCTTTCTATGATACTGAAGGGTACCCATCTCTTATCCGCATGATGATCCTTTCACAGATTCTTCATTACATAATGTCATTGTGCATCTCCTATTTTACTTTTTGATCTGGCACTTATTTTGAGTCTAGAGAAGTTAAGGACGTTCGATCCTGAGATTTTGAGCGTATTTTGGTCAGGTAATTTATTTATAAAATTCTGCATCATCTTTAAGTTCTAACATTAAATTTAGTCCCTCAAGTTTAGTTTGAAAATGACATCAAGGCAGAATGACTTTAGCCGGTGTATCCAGAATTTTTCTATGATTTTTCTCTGAGCATGTATTTTGTGTCATGGTCAATAATCAATACCGACACATCCTTTAATTTGAGACCTTCAAGGTTGAACTATTCTCCCACTTGTTTCTCAGTACAAATAGTCAAACGGTGATCACAACTTCTCTAACAGAGAGCTCCCGTTTCCAAAAATACAGCCTGAAACAAGCCTTACAGTTGATCAGATATGTGCAATTGGACAAATGCCCTCGTATTCTGTCACTACAGCCTGTAACAAAGCTGTTAAAGCTGTGTATGCCAGATCTTTCTTTACAAGGAGACATCTTCTGTCAGAGCATTTTTACCAGCCATCTTAAGACGGGTTATACCATCCGGTTCTTCGTACCATATCCTTTTTAAGTTTCTACAGACAGCCAATGAAAGTACATGAAACTTCCTTGCGTCTTTTATTGAAGTGAGAAACGAGCATGTTCTTTAGGAATATAGTTAGGGCCGCAAACGAAGGTATAATACGTGGTTACCAGAGGAACCCTATTGTTTCTCATTGTAGCGTTATGCCACTCGGCTGTTGTCCTTCTCGTTGTAGCCTAAAATCTTTTGGCTTTTATCCTGCCATCTCATCATTGGCGATTTGTTGCCAATCTTATATAACTTGGACTTCAGGGGATTACTGTGTTTCTTACAAAGGGCGAAGATGAATAGATGTGACGAATTCTGGCGGTTACGCCCTCAGCACACTTCTGAAACTTAAAGAAGGTATGCGAAGTTGTAGAAAAATAAGCCCTATCGGACATTCCACAGAAAAAGGGCAATATTAACAAGACATCCTCGATTAGTCTTCCAGATAAAACCCTTGTTGTGACTTTGGACGTTACATCTTTATTTAATCACATCTAGCACAGTGAAAGTATTGAAGGTGTAGAGAAATTTGGGACCGTAGGTCTATGCAAACTTTTTCTGCTGAGTCCCATGCAATGCTACGTAAACGTGTTCTCAAGAGTATTTATTTTATTTTTGCGAGATTATAACTAACAAGTCAATCTTATGCAAATATTTTCATTCTCATACTTGATAATTACTCCAAGCACTGCTCAGATCACTTACTACTTAGCCGGAGCGTTCATTCACGATAAAGAGATGAAAAGGATGGAATGCCACGAAATCTTTGGGGCATTCATTTTTTCTACAACATGAACATCTTGCAACA
This sequence comes from Saccostrea glomerata, assembly GCA_003671525.1. Lineage (NCBI taxonomy): Eukaryota > Metazoa > Mollusca > Bivalvia > Ostreida > Ostreidae > Saccostrea > Saccostrea glomerata. The sequence goes on from PRKT01000113.1 coordinate 455,052, forward strand.
GTCTATCAAATTTACTTTAAACGTATCAAAATCCAAAAAAATACCTTTTAGGTTCTACATATACCCTGATTGATGGCGAAATCAAATTCAGTCCCCATACGACTCCACCGATTAGCACCTATGTCTTATGTCAACTAGCCTTCCTCCTCGCATTCAAAGGTATTATTTTTTGGGTTCTAGCCACCAGAAATCTTTCGTCACATCTGTTCATCTCTGCTTTGTATCAGGAACATTGAAGTCTTCTGAAGTCCTAGAGTACAAACTTAATTACTGAACTTTAAATGAACTTGAGAGCAAATACAATTTATCATTAAGTTAAATGCTTCATACTAATTGTTTGATCACGAATTATCTACTTTTTTCATTTTTCTCGATCAAGTCCAGGACCACACGACAGTGTGACCGGTCGTAGAGGAAGCTCAGTCTGACATGGCACCTGATCCCACCACTGATGTTAAGAGGTCAGTGTACGCTCAGTTCCTGATCTGTATTGTTTAATGGACGTTAGAGCTTGCAAACTGTTTGTCTCCCCAGATTTTATAGAATACAACATAGGTTGTGAAATTTGCCGTAGTTTACATTGTGAATTGCGTGTTTACATTGAGTATATACCGGTATTGTCAAGGAATAAACGTCTCAAACTGTTTTCATATGCTTGATTTTAATTACATTTTTGATGATATTGATCAAACCCAACATCCGAAGCAAGTCAAATACTAGAAGTATGTTTCTTTAGATGTGTCATCCATGTAAACTTGGTTAAAGGTACGCCAAATAATAAAGTTAAGTAATGCAATCATCATTTAGTGGCATAGTTCTCTTTTTACAAAACAAAAATAGAATGAGCTATTCTTCCCAAAATAATAATATATTGGTATATGTCTGAAATAAAAAGAAATCTTTAGTATGCATAACAGCAATCTCTCTCTCTCTGTCTCTCTCTTTCTCTCTCTCTCTCTCGTACCATCCGTTATTATAAGCTGTGGTGACGGTATACTGGTGCTCGTCGGGGGTCCGTTGATAACACTGGAACGCCCCCATCTCAGAAAAATCCACGTGAGAGGAATTTATAACAATTTTCTCCAATCTGTTTCGCTCAATTAGTTTCCATTTTCCAAAAAGTTTGGAACTGAATGAGCACGTCTTCCGTGAAGATGAATTTTCATCTGAAAAAAGGATATCACTTTCTGTAATACGAGGTTTATTGTGTAGGCTAAGGAAGTTAACTTATTCCTAAACATGCTTTTAAAAGTTTTCCAAAATCTCTACATAACGTCACACACATCTTGCATAAAATTTGGAAAATGTATTGAAAAGACAAAACAAGAGGCAAAAATATCTTTCACAATAATACGCTACTAAATCTTATTTAATTAATTTTTAACATGTTGATGTTAAAAACTAACTTATTTGAATTCAGACCATTACAAGGCACACTCGGTTAGTCCAGCCTACTGTGGTGAAGTGTAATTAACATAAAAGAGCGAATTAATTATTGCTTTTTGATTGTCATGAAGAAGTAAAAAATGTACAAGTTTTATTTCCCCAACATCGTGCTTCTAAATAAAATCAGATAGATACTAAAATAAAATGAAGTTGAAGAACTTTTTAACGAATAACAGAAATAGAAGAAGACTAAATAATAATGTTAATTAATTGGGTAGTAAAAACTATGTTAAGAGAATAGTCTTCCTTGTCATCGTGAAACAGTGTGGCCTTATTTGAATTTAACTTGGTGGAGTCATTTATTTTGTTGATACTTTTCTTTGCTTATGGTCAATAAGACAATAACCACCTTTGCCATGTTCTCTTATTTGTGACTTTTGAGGTCAAAAAGTTCCTCAACTGATTTAAAGACTTTTTTCATCTTAATGGTCGAATGGTGATCATTCATTATCCTATGATAATCTGTTTCTCAAAAATACTGTGTGGAGCAAATCTTACAGCTGTAGAGTTCAATGCAATTTTCTGTTCTGGTGGACAAACTCCCTAGTATTCTGTCGCTATTAAAGCTGTCCATGTAAGACAGGCATCTTCTTTCAGAGTAGTATTGGCCCCTCGTTAGGGAACGGGTTGTCCAATGAAATAAATTGAGATAACAAACAGTATTCAAGTTCGAAAGACCTCTGAAAACAATACAAATATTGGAGCAGAGCAAACATGGACTTCTTAAACATCAGAGGTCGGATAAGATACCACGGAGGACTGAGCATCCTTTGTTGACCTGCAACATCCGTTGTGCGCTCCTTGTCATAAACCAAAAGAAAATGAGAAAAACCGTTGACAATTCTGTGTGTAAATAATGGTCTAACAATTAGAATGAAATGTAAGCCTACATTTGAATTGATGATAGACTGCATTTGGCTCTTACTTCCATTCCTATCCTACAAGTTCATCGGGTGCCGAACAGCAGCCACTGGAGGTTCCTGAAAGACTCTGCATTTCTCTTATTGGACAAATTTTGGAGGGGCGATTAGCATGTTACTTTAAAGATAACGGCTGAAGTAAGGATGGTACATAGTTCCCAGAGGGAATCTGCTGTTATTGTCATCCTCATTGTAGCGTTATACCCTGCTGCTGTTCTCTCTCTCATGGTAGCATAGATGTAAGGTTTGTAGCCAGTCTTACATAAACGGGACTTCAGAAGACTTCAATGTTCCTGATACAAAGCAGAGATGAACAGATGTGACGAAAGATTTCTGGTGGCTAGAACCCAAAAAATAATACCTTTGAATGCGAGGAGGAAGGCTAGTTGACATAAGACATAGGTGCTAATCGGTGGAGTCGTATGGGGACTGAATTTGATTTCGCCATCAATCAGGGTATATGTAGAATCACAACTCCTCTTTTCCGCTGAATGAAATTCAAAGAGACTTTCACAGAATCTTTGTTACATAGTCCCATTATGCACCTCCTACTTTTGATCGGACAAAATTTTGGGTTTCTCAGAACAAAACATAAGTGCAGCCATTTTTTTCTATAATATTTTGGTGTTCCCATTTCTTTTCCGCAACTCCTCCTATACCACTGAAAAAAATTTAAGGATACTTTGAGATTCTTTATTACATAGTGCGATTGTGCATCTCCTTTTTTAGTTTTGTTATGACATTTATTTCGGGTTTCCCAGTGCAAAGCATTGACTTTGCCGATATAAACATATGGGAGGAGGGATGTATCATTTAGTGAGTTTATTGCTCACAGTACCTCTAGTTATTTAATAGTATCATTTAAGTGAATACGTTGTACTTTGTAGTCAGTTATAAGGCGTAGCTTACATTTTCTAGATTATTTAAAATTAACTAGTTTTCAATATCGAAATTTAAATTGTAAAAACTATAAAAATTGTAAATAAATTGCGTTTAGTGGTTAAGTTGTAATGCTACATTTTTTTAATTTGTTTTCCCTAATTACTTTTCTTTGTCTTTAGGAAGGGACAAGGCTTCCTGAAAATTGACAAATCTTATTGTCCCGGTATGTGGTCATTTTAGTGCTTGATTTTATGAATACATATGTATATTTGAAATATTTGAATGTTTTTTCATTAAAAATATGCACTTAAACAGACTTTTCAAAATCATTTTATAGAAAGAGTTTTACATTTTATGCCAAGTAGATATTATTGACAGCATTTTTCTTATTGTAATTCCCATACCACATTCTCCACAGGTTTTTAGACAATGTTGATAAAATCCTGTTTTAGGATGGTCACACATTCCAGAATCTTTTAACTTGCTGCATTCTTCTTCATTGTCATCTTCACATACTGCATTATCTAAATATTAATTTGTCAACTTAGTACTAGGCATGTTTCTATCTAATCATTTATTTTAAAGTAATCTTCATATGTAAAATAATTATACCTGGCAAAACATAGCAAATGAAATAAGCAAAATATCATTATATCTTAGAACAAGTTGAAATAAAATTAAAAGACGATATATACACGCACATCAAGGAGTTTATTTATGTCAACATGGTTACAAAGTAGCTTATTATGCTACCAAGTGGCTTGGTTAAATCGGTATGCAAAACATGAGATACATTATGTCACAAATGACTTTCAATATAAAAGGAAAAGACCCTTGTCAACTAAATAAATTGCATATTGACATGGATAATGTACACAATGTTGTAACTAATGCATATTATCATTATGAAGCTAAATTTGATGTTACTGTATTTAATCTCATTTAAGAAAAGAAATAATCAAATGTCTTGACTTACTTATTTTCTTCATTTTAAGCTTGAAATAGTTAATGCCAGGCGGTGCCAGGCCATCCCTGTCTGTCGGACATATAACACTGACATACACGAAGGCCTCAAAATTCTCAGAAAAAGTATTAGGAAAGCGCTGTAAAGAAGAGAGAGAGAAAGAAGTATGAAACATATGGATATAACGATTGAACAGTATTCAAGCTCAAAAGTCCACAAAACAATACAAACAGGAGCAAAGAAAACACGGATCTCAGGTCTGGGGGCCATACAACTTGGACGAGCTTACTTTTGATCTCAGTCTCATTTTTAACTAAAGAATATACAGTGGAAAAGTGAGACTGAGATCAAAAGTGAGCTCGTCTAAGTTTTATGGCCCCCAGGTCAGAGGTGTGATCAGGTATGTGATAAATAAATGCATTGTGTCTTCACTAGCTGGATAAAAGTAATAGATAAAAAAATATAAACGTTCTTTTTTTGATGAATTTACTTTGAAATAAGTAGATGGCAAGCAATTTTCCTCAGCATGGGGTATACAATGTGTACGATTGCAATTAACACTAAAAAACAAATAATTATAAAACACGTCAATACAAATCTTTTCAGCTTAAGGGGTACATACACGTACAACAGGTCGTTTGCGTGGCATGCCGCGTGGCATTGAAATTGCAAAGTTTGCTTTAGAGTCGCAGAATACGGAGATAAACCATACGTCGCGGGCTCGAATCTCATTGCGAGACATTCGTGAAGACTAGTCCTTAGAATGAAACTGTATATTCCAAGATGCAGTGGCGCAGTATTTTCTGGTACGAAAAACACTACTTCTTTACTTCTCATTGGTATAGGTCTAAATATGCTGTTGTCCATCGGCAATTGGTAACGTCTCATTATAAGTTAAATATTCTTAAAAGGGACTTTAAACAGATTGCGTTAATAGCCTATTTGTTTTGAGAATCTTTTATGTAATTAAAGAATTTTATTTACTATCTAAAGTGCAGTCCGTCAGTGAAAAGGACAAAAATAGTAATATTTTGTCATTAACAGGTATTTATATCATTAGAAGAAAAACAACTCTAATTCAGTTTGGTGGTTAATCCCCTAACTAATGCACGTTTTCTCTTTACATAAAACACAGAATCCACGTTTTCCTCACGTATTCCCATGGCAAACCAGGGGTCTTATTTCAGTCCAGACAGGGGGTCTGGGGGCTAAGGTCAGGTGCAAAACCATGACATGGACCTGAAAGGCTCTGGTTCTAGATGAAGTGAAAGTGCTTCTCCAAATAAATCACACAAGACAAAAAATATAGATATAAAGCTTTATCTTTTTAAAGAGAGATACCTAAATGGAGATTAAGACCAAGTACCAGGACGGTTATGCTATTATTCCTTGTTTGAGACCGAAGTGTTTGTCTAATTTTTTTTATTCTCACAAAACTAAAGCAGTCCATTTGCAACTAATACACACCCAACAATTGTATTCCTCCGCTTCATCTTTTGATTTTGTTATAAGGTACTTTTCAAACAATGAACTTGTGTTGTAAATGTATTGCAAACATTGGTATTCTGCCGAAAGAAAAAAAGAACATTACACAAAAACCACATAGAACAATTTTTTCAGGGAATTACTTTCCAGCACAACATTATTATTCTACATATGCCTTAACTCCAGTCACTAAAAACACTTATACATGTATGGTCTTAAGATACTCCTGACGTATGAGTACTAAGATAATAATGTTAAACAAGAGGCCAATCGGCAACATCGCTCACCTGAGCAATGTTGCTAGGAAAAAAGCAGAAATCAGTTTATTATTGAAAAGTTAAATAGTCACACACGTTCATAAAGCCATTCTATGAATTGTATGAAATATAAATTAAAGTAATTTATAAACTTTACATTTTCTGCTAGAAAATACAAACTATGCAAAATTGTGGTTCGTTGTGATACTCAGATTCTCCTTGAGATGACACTATCATGTAAGTAAAATTCTCCTGCCTCCATCCAGCCCAACAATGTAGAGTCGTTACTGAAAACAAATTAACAAACATGGTTCTAGATGTATTTTTGAGACTAAAATAAAAAAAACCTTAGATAAAGAGTGTTCTGGTATCCAATTTATCTTTATCAAGATTTTCAAAAATTGGGAGCATAATATGCGTAAAGCTTTTCTCAAGACTGAATGAAATCTTACATATTTAATATTGTATTCAAAAATTTATAAAATTTTCAAAGAATAGAGAAGAATATATCACTTTACACTGTTATTATTTCAGTTAAAATTGACTGTCTTAATTTTGTTGATATAGGCCTCGCTAAGGACAGATGTTACACATGAAAAATAAATGCTTGGATTGAAAAATGTTTTTGGGCTAATTTGGTAACAAAGGTTGCAAATATTACATAAATAAAATTTCTAATATATAACAAAATTGAAAACTTGATGTTCAAATTCTATCTCTTTGATCACAATGTTATATTCCTTAACATGGACAGTGTTGCAAAACTGAATTAAAATCAATACGGTTTCACTTTTTCCTTTTAATTATATCAACGGGACCTCAATGGTAATTTTCGATGATTTTGAAAAAAAAAAAAGTTTATATCAATACGTCCATTATGTTTCTCTTAGTCTTAGGTAATAAAGTTATGTTAATGATGAAATATTATAAAGATAACGTACAGTATTCAAGCTCAAAAGTACAATAAACAATACAAAATGGAGGAGAGCAAACACGGGCCCCTAAAACATTAGAGATGGGATCAAGTGCCATTGAGGAGTGAACATCCCCTATCGATTGATCACACCCGCCCTGTGCTTTTTTCATGATCGAGAAATAACGGAAAAACCCGTCGAAAATTCATTGTGTAACTAATACCTTACATTAAGTTTGATATACGTTAGTCAGCATTTTTACTCAATGATAAATTGTATTTGCTGATGGTCATTGTATCGACCATAGCACTTACGAAATGTTCACTTTTATTAAAAAATATGTGTTGATGTTTTTGTGTAAAGTCATCAATTCGTAAGTTCTATGGTCATACAATGACCTTGTCAGCAAATACAATTTACCATTGATTCAAATGCTGACTGACGTTTTTCATACCGTATTATACATGAAAACACAAAACAAGAAATATGGTGAGTAGAAACCGAATCCAAGCTCAAAATCCATTTAAACAATGCAAAAAAACAAACCTCCAAAAACATAGGAGGTGTACACAGGTGTCACAGAGGAGTGAACAACCCAAAACATTTCATCTAATAATGAAAAACAATTAGCAGCTAAGGAAATCCAACAAAATGATGCAAGACCTAATTTTCAAAGACTACAAAGTCATTTTGTAGGAGCTACACTATCTTCAATATCAATTAAAAATTCTTGTGTGCAACATCAGAATACATGTATTACAAAGGAATCTTGAAGATTACAAATTATAGGTTATGAAAATTTTAGAATCCCATACCCACTTAAGAAGTTTACTATAATGTCAAAAAATTTCATCTTGCAAATATCTTGCTTCATCTTGAGGAATAATTATTTAAAGTGTTGAAAAGTGGTATCTTTTGATTTCTGCTTACTTTAAGGTTTAAAATTATAGGTAAAAAGCAGAATTACTTCAAAGTTCATATTTTCTGTTACTTTCATGCTTCTGAGATTATTCTTTACTTCTTAACATCTGTTTGGTGTACAAAACAAGTTGTTTGGAAAGCAAATACCAACTGAGTTAACGGTTTACAGAAATACGCACCAGGATTATTCTTTGAAAAAGGATTGCATTCACTCTTCACTGGTGAAATAAAGACAATACCACCACCCTTACTACATTCCACTTCAATCGAAGAGTTTCTCCATTCCTTTTCGCATGTATCCTGAATAATTAAAAGTACAATTTCGAATCATGAATAATTAATTTTTGTTACAAGATGTACTATAAAGTAACTTTTAAGAAAGAGGTGCTAATACAGATGTCATACTGTAAACTTGTACTTTGCTAAAATTTAATTTTCATAATTACTAGTGTAATTATCACACCAGAAAATAAACTTTAAAAGTTTTAGGCCATGTATAAATGGAATGGTTTACAAATTATCATTAATAAGACTTGCCTTCATTGTCAGCCCACTGATGACTCTCAATGAAAACCCACCGGATATAGGACAAGTGTACGTCGATGGTTTCCAAGTGGCTATGTGTATAAAAAATCTAAGAAAGAACTTCATACAAAGAGTTCAAAAAGCTTATCTGGTGTCTCCTTTTCATAAAATTATGAAAATGTTTCATTTTGATGAAAATATGAAAAAATATCTATAATATATATACACTAAATTGATTAAATTTTAACTTTTAAAAAAAGCTTTAGTTTTATCAAGTCTTTAAATGGTTAATTTTTGTATAGGTGACTGAAATGAGTAGAATTTACTGTCAATTTACCCAATTTTACATAGATATACATAGTAAAAACATTTATTACATTTTTACCCGTGAAATACTGTAATTTATTCATTGAATAAAAATGATATCCTGTCACAGTGTTACTGTTTGACAAAAATAAAAACACAAGGTTGGAGTTAAATGATCATTTATTAGTGATTACTAGTTAAATGACAAAGCAACTAAAACATATCAATAGATAGTAAAATTGACATTAACAAATACAATCAAACAAATGTTATAAATAAAAATAGTGTAGCATATTTCTGCATCCTGCATTCAAGATTATTATTCGGTAAAAGTATGTCAACTTGCAAAATAAGTATGTCTACACGCATAATAATTATGTTGACATACAAGTCAGCAATTTTTTAGGGGAATCTAATTTTAATGTTGGTTTCTACAGGTATATAATGTCAGTAAACGTTATCATTCAAACAAGATGCAACAGAAACATGCCTACATACCGGTCATTATCTTTCAAGTTGACATTACTTAATCGCTAGCCTACATATTATTTATCTTCCGTGTTGACATAAATAAATCAATTATTAACATAATCCTGTTACCCTCTTTTTTGTATATGTATATGGTGTTATAAAATGGTGTTAGTAAGAAACTTTGCCAAAATTAAAATTAGATTATTTAATGAAATGGGTAACTTTAACGTTAACATAATTTCTTTTTGCATCTTGACATAATTATAAGCCACATGTCACAGATATGTTGCATGTTAATATAATTTATCTTGCATAAATGTGGCAGAAATATGCCACCATACTAAAACATGTGATAATAAAAACTATCATAAAAATCGAAAGTTAAAGTTAACATGTTATGCAACTAGCTTGTACAAGGAACAAAAAATGTATAGTTAACATATTGCGTATTTCAAAGAAACAATAAAGCTGTGTTTTTAGAATCCTGGGACCGATAGTACCAAAATGGTCATATAGAGGAAAAAATATGGCCTTAGAAAATCTTCTTTACTCCTGCAAATCTTTATAGAAAGCTGAATAAATGGTTTGGAAGAGTATATAACCCTCAATTTACCAACGAAAGCACAATGATCCTTCAGGCTCATCCGAGTATCGTAAGTAAAGTAGGATATATAAGCCTAATTTGGGTTTAACTGGAACTGGTCTGGATTTCATAAACAAAAACTTCTTGGTTAGAAATTAGCAGGTTTGTCTCCTACAAGCCAAGGAGTAATTAAAATACTTTGTTATACATTTATAAATATCCTTCTATATATTTATCTTTAATAAAAAGTCCAACAAAAGAAATGTTTATTACATAGGTCTAACAATTTCACTGTGGACCAGTCTTACATAAGAATTGTTAGACCGCAACGTCACTGTAACGTCACGTCACTGTTACGTCACAGGTAATTAATCATCGTTCGGCGATGTAAGGAAGAAGGGAAGAGTGTGTTTTATGATAAATAATTTTTGTGATACAATAAATATATAATTGATTTTGTTCTTTCTCAGCTTGGTGTTTTATTTACTGATTAAGCCACATTTTTCCATATACACTGTAGAGTAATTGATAATAAAGCGTGTATTGGATTAAACTGATCAATCTTAAGTGAGCAGTGAAGGGTATAACAAAACAGTTATAGACTGCGGCCTCGGGCAACATTTTCACCTTCAGGTCCAACAAATCATATGTTGCCCTCATACCCAGTCAATAACTGTATAGTATACAGGAGAATTTTCGCCCCCGTTTTATTTTCGCCCCTTTCACCCTACCCTCATTTGGGCGAATTTAAAACGGGGCGAATTTAAAGAATAAAGTATAATTTATTAAATAAAACTATTGATGGGCGAATATAAAACGGGGCAAAATTATATGCAAGTATGAAAGGGCGAAAATAACACGAGGCGAAAATAACCCTGTGTACAGTATACTGTATATATATATTAATCATCAATGTAAACCTATTTAGCTCCACCCTTGGGATGATCCCTCGTCGTTCCAGTAGGTATATTTTTTTTAATTATATTTTTTAGAAGGCTAGCTGCTCTTTTTAACATACAATTTGCCTGCTAAATAAGAAGTTTATAATCCGTGGCTCTCCGGGGTCCAGAACTCTCGTTACTAGTATAGTTAGTCATTCATTAAAATGAAAAAGGGGGAACATAACGAGCAGTGATCTCATAAACACCTCAAATGGTACGAATCTGTGAAAAGGGCATAAACACGGGACGCTGGAAGTTCAATTAGAGGGAACAAGTGACTAGGAGCAGTAAGTATCCCCTGTTGGCCTGTCACACACAACATGAGCTCTATGTATTGATCAAGTGAACGAAGCATTAACTGGTCAAATGTAGTACAAAGGTCTAACAAATCGGTATGAACGAAGTCAGCCAAAGTACGACCCATGGATGTAATTTATATAATATATATAAATCTTTACCTTTGCTCGGACGTTGAGCAGTGAGGAATCTTTTTCGTACCAACTCCTACTGCGACACGGGACCTCGGTGTCGTATCAAGTCTGCACTTCCTTCGGTGAGATTCGAACCCGCCATTGTGGAATCAACTCCTTACTTTGCGACTCTAGAGCAGACAACATCGATTTGTTAATTTACATCTAAAAGAATCAGAACATTACTGCATAAAATATTGATAACATACAACATCATTTTGATTCATTTTATTTTTAAAATGTTGTACTTAGCTAACTATTGTGACAAAATATTTAACATTCAGAACAAAACGCCTGATGTCAAATCCAATTGTGTAATTGACTTAACATAATAGAAATATAGATATATTAAATAATTTTTTAAACAGCTGTTTGATTTTTCTCGTCTTTTTCTTTGTTCCACAGTATATGTATATAATGGCATAGTTTGAAAAATCTTAATCCTGAGAAATTTCCACAATCATGCAATTACTTTGACGCCTTGACGATTCCCTCGATACCCATGACGAACTAGTAGTTTCTTTAATGATAAAAAGATACTCAAGTGAATTCACAATGTTGTACTTTTTTGTACATCCTGAAAGCGGTTAAATCTTCTTAATTAAATTACGTATTGATCAGGAAATCCTTAAACAGAGGAGCTTAGAGATAATTATATATCGTTTTCATTTCACCTGGTCACAACAGAGTGTCAAAGTTTTACTTTGACAGGAATATGTAGGAAATACCTATGTAAATATTCCGTACAAGAATAGCAAAGCTAGGATCAGTCATATGTATATGAAATCATCGTCAGAAAGTGTAGATTGAAAATTGTTAAAATCATGAACCCTTCCCTGGACGAAGGCTTGGGGTAAATTAGGATTCAAAGTTTAACATAGGAAAATATAGGAGAAATGTTCTAAAACCTCTTCCCCAGGAACAACACAGCCACGATTAAACACATCTGCAGGTAGAAGAGATCCACAAAAAGCAATCAATTTTCATACAGCAAAACATAGGAAAAAATATGTAAAAGTCTTCTTCTCAACATCAGTATATTCGTGATTAGTCATATTTATATGGAAACATCCTCAGGCAGCGACGATTCAAATTTGTTCAAAATCATGACCCCCTGAGGTACCATAACAAGTGATTAAGATTTTTTGTATAAGAATATGTAGGGAAAAGAATCGAACGAAAATATATGAAAAGTTGCAGGAACATTGAACAGGATTTCAAAACTTAAGCCATACGAAAAACAAACAGTAGAATGAAAATTATTATCGAATACAACGCTAATAAATGACAAAGAATCAGCTGAATTACAAATTATAACAAATTATAGGCCTTAACGGTTCTTACATTTTATTAAGTAGAGTGCACTCTAATGATATTTTTACAGTTGATAAGATATTATTCTAGTAAAACTTGTTTGTGAGAATAATGCCTAAATACATACAAACAAGTTAGTGAGATGTCCCAAACAGATCAACTTAAAAGTTTCTACCCATCCTATATGGATTTTATATACTAATGGTACCAGGGCTTATCTTGGAGACAAGGACTGAACTGAGAAGCTAAATTTGTCTACAGATTTTAATGTTTAGGTAGGGCACAAATATTACTGGACAACCTTGACGAACAAGGAACAAATAATGGACAGTTTAATAAAGTAGTCGATATCCATAATTATATTTGTTCAAAATGAGTCAAAGAGAACGAGACACACTCTCAGATTGTCGATATGTCTGTCTTTTTTCGTTATTCTTTTTCATTTTAGCATTTATAGCAAAATAAAAACATTGACAAAATACATGTATAATATTAGTACATATATTTAGATTTTTTCCCAAAGAATTTAAATGTTTTTGGCAGCTGAGGAAAAGAAAACCTAAAGTTGTTTTGCACCTTGTCATACATCACCTCAGTAAAACTGAGTACAAAATCTGCGTACAAATAAAAAGTGCCAATTTTCAAACATTCCGCGTAAGAGACCGGTCCTTCTGATGAGACCATCTAGTATTGTAGTAGATGCTTATATTACTAAGATCCCTGACTACACAATGGTCATAAGTTCTGAGTGCAGGTCTAAGTTTGCAGTCCGTTTAAATGCAAAACTATAATCGCTACTTATTGCCCCCCCCCCTCCCTCTATCTATTAGACCGACCTTGAATCAACAATAACTGAAGATGCTTTCATGTAAATAAGACTACAGGTTATCATGGCTTTGCGGTTTTCAATATTTTCAAAGATTTATCCAATAAAATCCTATATATTCCTATGTAAAACTTTGATTGCTTCTTGTAGTCCCACCCTACTCCCGAAAATCCTGATTTAAACAGACCAGGTCCCAAGAACATAAGCTGAGAACATGCTGAAGTCAAAATTCTGATTTTGAATAGTTTGTCATTTATAATGTATACATTATCAAAAGTTGGCAGGTTTGTATAATATTCCTATTTAAATAAATGGTAAAAATTTTGTTTTGATATAAAAAATATTTCAAAAGTTATATTGATTTGAAATTATGTCTTAAGTCTGTTTTCAGTTTATGGTCCCAGGATCATGAAAGACTTAGACTTAAGTCAAATTTTTAATCGCCTGTGAAATGTTTATTAATTATTGGACTTATCTCTAATTTTGCAGATAACTACAGTTTTGTAAATCAATATTAAAAAATATTTTAATTTCGTCTACTTGACCTAATCAAAATTCTAGTACAACATGAATATTTTAACTTAAGCTTAAGATGTTTCCTGATCCTGGGGCCAGGTCTTAAGACCATGACCTGAGAACAGACTTAAGTTTCAATTTTTCAGAGTAACTATAATTTTAATCACATTTTTGCATTTGGGTATTAATCTGCAAGTTTTTTTTAGCATGATTGTTAAATAGAATCTAAGTTATTCAAAACAGAAAATTAGACTTAGGTCCATTCTTATTTTATGGTAACGGGCCGTAATCTAACTGAATCTAACTGATAGTGTTTTTCTACATTAAGATTAAGCCTTATCGTAGTTTAGCTATTCTGAAGGAGACAAAATTTTCAAAGATATTATCATTTTATAATTTTATGTGAAATTGTTAAAGGCTCATCTTAACCTTGGAGTCATGATATAAACAACTTGAGGATGCTTCCATATTAATTTGGTCATCCATGCCCTTGCTCTCCTTAAGAAGAAAATTTTCAACGATTTCCCCCTCTATGCATTTCTATGTGAAATTGATATCACCAGTTGTGGCCCTACCCTACCCCCTGGAACATTTATTCGAACACTTGAATGTATATGCTACCTAAAGATTCATCTATAAAATAAATACTTATCCTGGATTTGTGGTTCTTGAGCAGATATTTAAGATGTTTTCTTTATACTAGTACTCCTCTGTAAAATGCCCCTTGAGGCACTACCGCTGGTGAATTTGATTTGAACAAATCTTAATCTATTTTTTTTCTGAGATGCTTCCATATAATCAAGGCTTCGTTGTTCTTGAGAAGATTTTCAGATTATTTCATATATATTTCTATGTAAAACTTTATCGTCCATTGTGACCCCACCCTATCCTATAGGTCATGATTAGAACAAGCTTGAATCTACCCATGTAAAAAAGCTTTTATATAAGATTCATCTTTTTGACAGTGGTTCTTGTACAGATTTTTGAAAGATACCATTAATTTTTCTTCTATTTTTAATCATTTCCCATTGAAAACGGGCACGTTATTTACTTTAAAACTTGCATTGTCTTCAGTGCTTTTGGAGAAGAAAAGGAAATTGTGAAAAGTTGGCAACGACGAGCTAAATTCCTGTTCAAATGGTATACTTTGAATTGTATAAGTTTCAAATACTGATGATTAATTGTTAACTTTAAAAAAAAACTAGATGATACACAGCTTGATCACGAGAAAAGCTGTTAATTAAAGAACATTTCTGATATGCTTCTTCGAGATTTTCAATAAACAATAAAAGATACAGTGACTCAAAAACACCTACTCATCAGTGAGGGAGAGGATATAACACCCCAGAAATAAATACAGCAATCTGTAATGTCAAACATCCCCGCAAAAACATAAAAGGTATATTACACAAAGGCAAAATGAGGATGTAGTTAACAGTTTTCGTTTCCTTTGTGAGATTAATTCCTTTTAGTGGGCAATTATTGTATGTACACGTGTGGTTCATTAATTGATATTTGTTTTACGTCACGAAGACAAATTTTAATTATGTTGGACTACAACCTTTTGCACGTGGAATGTTGCTAATTGTATTAAAAAACTCGTGGTTATAATGATCTTTTTCATGGTGGCATCTTTTGAGAAAAAGAATCTTATCTTTAATCGATTTCGACGTCCCATTGTGGATTCGCCCCCGCAACTTTAAAAACGAAACACTCTAACCGTGCGTCCAAGGTGCTGGTGTTGAGGCGATAGGAGATAGATGTCTATTGCACAAGGTTGGCAGGGGATGTTCACTCCTCTATGCCACCTGATCCCACGTCTTTTTTTTTTTAGATCTGTGTTTCCTCTACTCCTGTTTTGTATTATTTGATGGATTTTTGAGCTTGAGAACTGTTCGTTATCTCCATATATTTCATGTTAATGCAGGAATAACGACTGTTGAGTTGTTGGAGAAAAATACATAATTTGCATAAGCGTTTTTTACACGGGTTATGTTTCTTTTCTGAAATAAGTACAACTGTTAATAGCTGCACTAACGATAAAACAATATTTTTAATATCTATGTCTGTAAAAGAGAATTAAATTCTGCAAATTATTGTATTAGTGGTCCAAACATGTTTGATTGAGAAACCTACTTCTTTCAAAGCTTTCAAGTAAATGAACCTGAAAATTATCGTTGGCAATGTAACTTTACCGATAATATGGATCTAAACTTACCCTTCCTTACTGTAACAACGCCATCACTTCGTCGCTGGAATGACATGCAGACATACTTTGTTCTGAAATGAAAATAAAATTTTAAAATAATTCTCCCGTAATAAGAGGCCATATCATGAAAAATAAACTGCCACCTGGGGTCATTCGTCTGAACCAGTAGGATGGTGTTATCTCTTCTACTGAATGCAGGCTGGGAAACTTTACCCTCATGGTACCTGGTCCCATTTCTTGTGTTTTAGAGTACCGTGTTTGTTCTGCTCATAATTTGTACTGTTAAATTGACTTTTGGGCTTGATTATATTCGTTATTACATATTTCGTTCAATATTTTTTCAACAAATAATTATTTGAAATATCTTTAAAAACTACCTACATGTACAAAAATAGAAAATTACTTTATCAACTTATTATACTCAAAATATGTAAGATCATTGAAATGCTCATTATTATTTCTTACTTTTTGTATGTCACCATTCACTCACATTTATTGTGCTTTTTTGTAATATGCTGTATGTATTGTTCATAGTGCATTTTCTGCCATTTAATATCAGATTTGTGATAAAGCTTTGGGGTTGTTCTGATGTAATTTTTGGATCCCCATACAATCGTTTATCATTCGTTTCTATCGTCTGCATTATTTGACTCAAATTTTAAACTCAATACATTGATTTTTCAACGGAAAGCATGTACAATAAATAGAACTGAAACTTTTTTAAAAATTTAGTTATTGTCATACTAGTAAACTGCGATGTTACTCAACAAAATTTATGGCTAACAGATATTAAAAGTACACGTACGTGTATACTTAGTAGTTATTATATAAATATTGCATGTAGTTGAGTGTAACATTGAAAATTTTCACCCAAAGAAAACCATTGTCAACCGAGGCGCAGCCGAGGTTGACAATGGTTTTCGAGGGGTGAAAATTTTCAATGTTACACTCAACTACATGCAATATTTATTATATTATACTGAATGTTTTATACAAATACATATTACAGTGAACCGTGCGCGCATAAATTCCGCGCAGTCGCTATTTTTTTGAATACCACCCGTCGTCAAGCAATGTTGACTGTTGCTACGCAGGAGGGCGTGGCTTCATTATTCAGCGGGTAGTAGTGTTTTTTGTCAAATGTTTCTCGACGAATCAGATTCAAGTAATTTACATGAAAGTATAATATAAACAATTACTGATATCAAAGTAGAAAACGTGTATATCAGGGGAAGGAGGGTAAGGCCCCGTCACAAACTAGAGTCATGTATAATCATATTAGAATAATAATATAAAAATATCATATTCATGATCTATCTAATTTTTTTTTTTTGCTTATGCATACGTTTAACCACAAATACGAAGATTATATTATCATATTTCATATTTGGATAAAAGAAGTTAATGGTAATCTAACAACCAAACTCCCATATAAACTCTATGATAAACGTGATTACTTTAACTTTTCACTCCTCAACTTCCTTTACTTATGCAACAATAAACCTTCATCGCCTGCATACGAAGTTTATATCTCTCAATTACTTCTGATACTCTCCGAGTATCTTTGATATGCAAGAGCATGCTCTATGTAAGTACAATTTCTAAAACGAGATAAATAATTGACAAACAAGTTGATGAAAAAAGAATATCAGCAGTCTCGTTCAAAGTCATCATTTCGTAAGTTCTATGGTCGATACAATGAGCTTGTCGGTAAATATGATAATCATTGAATCAAATGCTGACTGACGTTTTTCAGACTAAATTCGAGGCCATTATGTATATACTGATTTGACGATGTATTTTTCTGTTATTTTCCGATCATTAAGGAGCACACGGCGAATGTGACCGTCTGCAGGGGATGTTCACTCCTCTGTGGCACCTGGTCCAACCTATGAAGTTTTGGGGGTCCGTGTTTGCTCTTCTCCTATTTTGTATTGTTGAATGAGCTTGAATACTGTTCGTTATATCCATATTTTTCATTCATATGTTAGAGGCGTATATTTTTGATCTGCCTATTATTGTTCGACGAAGATGACAGCACTAATTAAGTTCAAATTTGACCCAATATGAACCTTGCAGATTTAATTGTACTTTCCCCTGTGGTATGATCTTCCCTACAATAGATCTTTATTCAAAGTTTATGATTATTCTATTTGTTTTACAAGAATTTGGTCATCTCTGAATAAGATATGGCTTTTAGCATTTATTGTTAAAAATAAACGTAACTGAGCAATTCTATTTATACATTACTTAATTAATATATTTCAAGTAAATGCCATTTATTTATCAAATGCTAGGACGAGCAATTTCTCAGTCAGACCATTTCAAACCTTGCTGACCAGTTTCTGATCTGTAAATATATAGGGTTAGCCAGTACGAATACTTGTGTATGTAGTATATATTTTGTGGTAGATAAAGCCCTGCCTGGATTTGTTTAATTGAGTCGGACTCGACTGTCATATTCCGATTTATTTCTTTTATACCTCTGTCAGGATGACTGCAATGAAATTGATTAGTTAGCTTCAGTATTTAATTTCCTGTGCTTACAGAATGTGAAAAGGAAGGAGATGGAAGTATCTAATTGCAAAAATATCTTCCCAGTAATTCACAGTAAATCAGAGGGTGCTAGCAATTCATTCACTAATTAGAACTTATCGCAGTAACTATATATAGCTGGGGATTTTGATTGGGTAAATTGTAGACAAAAATCATACTTGACCATTTTTTTTTAAGAAAATGTTTAAATTGCGTATGGTTTCTTTTATGCTCATGACCTCTTTGAATGAAAATAAACACTTTGAACATACAAAATGGTGATTAAAAAAAATTAATTAAACATTTTAATAAAAAGAAAATTCATCATTTAGCGCCATAAAAATCTGATAACAGTTTCCTCTTGGTAATTTTACATATACATGCATTTCGTTAATATTAAAGATTGGAAATTCATTTTTCATGCCCATGAAACATTTCTGTATTGAAAGATATATTTTTCTCACATAAAAAAATTCTCTTCTGATATTGGTAAGTACAACTAAATTAAAAACACCATATATTCACGAGATAAATAATTATGAACTTAAATACAGTATTTCTGCATATTTTTTTTTATTAAATTAAGCCTGTCAAAGATCTCTAATTTTTATTTCATAATTGCTTGTTTTAGTAAGTAAGCCTATATTAAGGTGTTGCTTTACCCTGTGACGTGCTGTTCAAGGAGTCGGTATGTGTAGAAACCGGTGGTCTCGTCTGCCGAGTCCACGGTAAGACAGGTCCGGTTGTAGGACAAGGTTTTCTCGCCACACCTCTCTGGAGAGGTTATTTTGTTAGAGAGCCGCCTGGACTTGGATTCACACGTCCTGTAGAATTCCTGTCGGGTCTGCCACATATCAGACCCCGTGACGAAAATCTCACTGAGCTGTTGTATTTGAGGGTTGGTGCTGATTTGGAACCAGTGCGTTTTGGTTTTCCAGGGTTTCAAAAGTCCGGTTTCCTTGTCCCTGGCACTTATGAGGAACTTAGGAAACGTACATTCGGACTCACATTCTGAAGGAAAAAAAAAACATCAGATATTGATTTATATCAGGACTTTTGGTTTGACCGAATTTTGGTTAAAAAATTTCATCATTTCACATCTTTCAAATTCTCTTTGTTTAAACTTTTTAAATAATGACTCAAAATATTTCCAAAAACTATAGTTTATTAATAAAATAAGTTAACTGATTTATTTTAAAAGCGTCAAGTTTGAATTGATTTATAGTCACAATTAATTCCTACCATCTTTTACTCTTTTTAATTATTGTTATTTTAAATAAATTTCAATATTTTCAAGTGAACAGAGTGGAAACGTTGACGAAATTGACGAGTATCTAATGGTTGTCAAAACTTTCACACTTTTGTTAAAGGCACTGCAAAATACATGTACTAATACATCCTCAAAGTTTCCACCCGCCGTTTTTCTAAAATATTGAAATGCCTTTGACAGAATGTTTGTCAATCATTTACTCTCTATATATGCTTCAGATTGCTTATTTATAACATTTGAACTACCAGACTACTGACTATAGCATTTAGCCTGCATTTAAGAGTTTCATTTTGTCGGAAAATTTAGACTCAATTAACAATTGTTACTTCTACATGATATATCAATGTGAGCTTGAAATAAAAGATATATCATAGAGTTTGACATGTCTGTTTCATATTTTTTTTTTTTTGCTTGTTTGCTTGTATAATATAATATTTGTTTGTATATGTTGTTTAACGACCCTCTCAAGGGATACGGGGTGTATATCTCGAAGTTAATTCGATATGAGAAGTATGTTCTATGTATGACCAATTTCTAAAACGAGCTAAGTTGTTGACTAACAAGTCGATGGAATATGAATATCAGCAACCTCGTTTAAAATCATCAATTCGTAAGTTCTAAGGTCGACACAATGACTTGGTAGCCAAATACAATTTATCATTCAGTCAAATGCTGACTGACATTTTTCATACTAAGTGTTGACCATTATTTACACACTGAATTGTCGACTGATTTTCCCGTTATTTCCCCAATCATGATAATGAGCACACGGCGGGTGTGACCGATAAGTTGGGGATATTTACTATTCCAAAGCACCTGATCCCACCTCTGATGTTTTAGAGGTCCGCATTTCGCCTAATTACTAGGGTTTAATGGACTTTTGAGCTCGAATACTGTTCGTTATCTTCAATTATTTCACTCAAGAGCCCCGATGATCGCTTTATGATTTCATGATTTTAAGTGAAGGTAAAGTTTAGTTAGAGTGGTCTCTAGTACTGGAGATTCATAAAAGTCAACAATAGAGGTCATGATTGCAAAATGATAGCGAAAGTCACTGCTACGGGACTGGTATACAACATATTAAGACGGTTTGTTAGTTTTGCCTTATTAAGGCACCCTAGACGCTTGATCTTAACGATTAACGAATTAAGCAAGTCGTGACATCGTATAATTCATTAATGACGTGTTTATGTATATACAACATTGACCTTTTATAATTCAGTAAGAAATAAGCATGATGCAAACAGGGACGGGATGAAATCACGTGGGACCAGTTTCCCCGTGATTATATCGAGATCTTGCGTGACCATCCGTCGTTCTTGACCAAGTTACATTCCCGATCGTAAGAAAACAACCGAACAACGTTTGTCTAGTAGGTAATGTGTAATGTGTATTATCATAAGTATCATATATACCGAATAAAGATCATATAACTCAGCTTCAATCTGCTAAATCACGACCAACTGATCCAACATGGCGTCTCTTGCTTATCTATTGACTTAAGGAATTCCAAAGAAAAAATACAGGCTCGCTCGAATTTCATAGAAATGGTCTCACAAGGAAAACTCGATTAAGCTAAATGGCATTCAAGAAATTAGATCTACGACTTTTACAATAGTTGCTTTAATGTGATTGGTCGTGTTCTTCTTGGCGAAAGAACGCCAGGCCATATAATCGAGTTAGAGTCTAACTAACAGTGATTACTCGGGACGGACGGGCGCTAAATGAATGCCCCTCGTAAAGAGCCGGCTTCTGCTTGTCTGACCAAATCAACATCAGGCGTATCACGTTTGTGGAGGGCTAAGTCCCTCCTCGGTAACGACGAATACCACTTCCCTTTGAGGATTCCAGGCTTTGCGCATCAATAATCAAGTCTTTTTTCAGTACTATTTTCATGTATCTTTTTTATCGTTAGTAATGCAACTAAATGTTCAAAAAAAAAATCTGGAGATAACTTTGATTGGTCAACAGTTTCCCCCGGAGGATAAAGGTGGACTTTTCTGTCTTTTAAAATGAGGAGTGTTAAAATTTCTCAAAAGAGAGATAAAAAGCAACATGAGCAAGTTAATTCACGGTATGTTGCTCAAAAACATAAATATGTCATTGATTATTAATAACAAAGTGGATAAACATTAAACGATGTTCTATAAACTCCGTCTCTGATCGAGTGAAGTGTATCATCACCATACCTTGAAGCAGGAGAAGGAGAACGAAACTTAACAATGATAGACCGACGTCACCAGGCATAGTTCATGTCAAGACTCCGCCTGAAAAGTGAAAGAAAATTACTCACTCTTAGATAACTCTACCTTTAGTCCCTCAAGAGGGAATATTAGTATTTAAATTTTATAATTCCAGCTTGTTCTTAAATAATTAATGACCAAAAATATTACAAACCTATAGATCTACATGATTTTAATTTTTAACCAAAAATATTGAAAATTTCATTTATGATAAAAAATTTTTTTTTATTATAACTAAATCATCTCCGTTGGCTGAATACTTTGATAAAGTTAATTTTTCTGGCCTAGTGGTACTTCATGTAAAGAAAAGAAAGAATGAATTTGTCCTTGAACACTGCAAAATCAAATTATATCGGACTAAATGGTACTTCGTGTAAAGAAAAGAAAGAATGAATTTGTTCTTGATCACAAAATTAAAGAAGTTTTTTACATTCGTGACTGTACCTAACCTCTCGGATGTCAGGAAATAAAAGAACTTGTGTAGTATTGAGTAAAGATTACGTATACAATCAAGCAAAAAAAGTTTTTACAAGGATTCTCGTTAATAGACTCTGTAACACGGGGTAACTGAACAGAGACTCTAAGGTGAGTCTCTGCCCTTTCTCCTTGAAGACCTCGCCATAGTTATTAAATATTTTATCACCAGACTTTGAGTTGGTGAGATTGGATTCCTAAGACATAATTAAACATTAATGAAGGCAACCCGAGGCGTCGGTGTGTCCAGTATTACCTCACGTAAAGGTAAGTAAACCCGTGTAAAGCATCAGTTCTAATATTGGCTCAAAACATACAGCACTTCTTATGCTAGCTCAAAGCATACAGCACTTCTAATGCTGGCTCAAAGCATGCAGCACTTCTAATGCTGGTTCAAAGCATACATCACTTCTAATGCCGGCTCAAAGCATACATAACTTCTAATGCCGGTTCAAAGCATACAGCACTTCTAATGCTGGCTCAAAGCATGCAGCATGCACTTCTCATGCTAGCTCAAAGCATACAGCACTTCTTTTGCTAGCTCAAAGCATACAGCACTTCTAATGCTGGCTCAAAGCATACAGAACTTCTTATGCTGGCTTAAAGCATACAGCACTTCTAATGCTGGCACAAAGCATACAGCACTTCTAATGCTGGCTTAAGGAATCACAGAAAGCGACACTTCTGATACCGGCTCAAGGAATCGCAATGAACTCTTTTTTACGTAGTTTGTTATGACATTGTCAGGGTCTCTTTCAAAAATCTTTTGGTGGAATTTCATTTTACTTTGCAGTTTTTGTTTCCATCGTTTTTCTCCTCTTTGAAGATATTGAATTAATAATGGCAGCATTATGGTTGTTTGCAAATTTACTATCATAACTATCATTTTCATAGTAATAAACAATACCGATCCAATTAAGTGACTCCGTGTTACTGAATAAGAATTAATTTGTTAAAATTGATTGAAGTTTCAGGTGCAGATTAACGGGTTAGATACGAGATAACATTCTTTGCTGTTCCGGAATAATAAACTATGCCGAGTTTGTATCGTGGACAAATTGTATAAATGTTTGCTATGTCATTTTCGCAGTGTCAAAAAAGATGAGCTTTTAATTGACTGATGATTACCCGGTAGACTAAAACTGATGTCTTTATTGACAAGCATGGTATTGCATTCCAACAATATTGGTTTTTCTCTGTATAGAGCGATCCCTTATACAAACTTCAGATGTAGGTGTGTTTAAATGGAGTTCATTGTGTATCCTCTCAAATATGATGTCATGAAAAGTTATATTTTTCAAAAGAAATCTGAATCCATGTGTCCACTTTGAAATGGTACATGTTCGTGGGGAGTCCCGACTGTCAAGTCCCCTGAATATGAATCGATATTCGATACATGTCACTGCAACTGAAAGTTAAAGAAATGGCCCGGATTATCAGCGGATAAAAACAGGTGACATGGCGCCAAATGAAAACTTTTTTGTTTCCCCTCTTGTAAATCTGCATCCACCCGGGGTTGTTTGGTACTCAGTCGGATAAAAAACTCCGACAATTGACTAAAATGTTAGCTTCATCTATTATAGATCAACGTTCACATGAAACGGTACTGTTCTTTTAATTCCAGTCATATTCATGTTCCTGTACACTGATCAGAGCCTAGCAGGTGAAACATTTATGTGTCTTTGATAGACTTTGGTGAAATATCACGGGATAGACCAAAGCGAGACCACAGGGGTTTTATTTTATGCGAAAACTTTTACTGAGTCTGATCAATATATCTTAAAAGCTTTAAATTAAACACTTGTCATGATTTTATTCAATACATATTGCAAAAAACGTTTTTCTTTCGGTATCAAAACTCAAGATTTTTATTAACATTTTCATTGAACAATGCCGAGTTAAAATAATAATAATGTTTCACATCAGGATCTGTTGTAAATACTTTTCAGTGTAAAACTAATAGAATCTTCCTGCTGTTATGTCTTTCTTTCGATTGTATTTGGAGTATTTTGCATACAATAATCTCTATAGAAGACTTCATTTTCATCCGTTTTGGAATTATTTTTGGTGGGCAAAAACTTAAACCACGTTGATTTTTCTCACCTCATTGAGAACGTGTCGCTTTTTCCGTATGTTTTAAAATATTTCCATAGTATCATAATTCTAAAGGATTCAAGCTTTCCAAGCAAGAGAAACATTTCCCTCTTCATTTGAATATTTTTATTGGTGACTTTTTACTACATTACGATCAAAGTTTCTTAGGCCACAAATATATCAGATAAGAAAATTATCAAAAATTTCACATGAAGAAATAAATTTTTTAGATAAAAATTTCCTACCTGCTCGAATTCCTTGAATGCTATGTTTACTTCTTGAATTTATTTGACATGGTTTTTTCCTTTCATTTTGCAGACTCATTTCTTGTACAATATTTGTAAATTACGATCGACAATCCTTTTATCGTCAAATTTGTTTTTGTCATATTTCTTTGAAATTTGTACTATACACACACTGTTGACACAATGGTAATATCCATTTAAATGTGAGGGTTTGGATGGGTTTGTGAAGACACAGTATCGACAATGGCTAAGTCAACAGATCCTAAAGTAATCTATAGGAGAAAAAAGGAGGGGACCCTTAAACAGCTCGGCAAACACCGACCCCGGGAGGTAAAACGGAAACTACGGACTTCATGCTTTTAACAGGAGTACCAACTTCCACAAATTTTGTAAATCCTTGTCAATAGTTTCAAAAAGTTTTTGAAATTTAAAACGTTACTTTCGCGTCAGTTTTTAAGGATTGATTATTTACAGAATCAAAGAAATCGTTACAAGAGTGGACAGAAAAAAAGAAAACCACTTACCGATTTTCGGAACTTTTTAGATGCCTAATAAAGACACATTCTTATATGTTTGTCAGACGCCTTAGCTGATCCCTGGTGGCCCCTTATCACCACCGAGGTATTCCGAACATACAAGTGGAGCACAACACTCAAAGGGCAATCTGCAAGGGAAGTAATGTTTTAGCTGGAATTGTAAAGTAATTTCTTTCATGAAAATTTGATGAGGTAGGATCTTGGAGCTGACAGGAAATTAGACAGGTTTTTCTTAGATGCCCGTCTGTTAAGATTCCGACACACTGGTTTAAACAAAAATCTTAAGTTAATTGAGGAATGGTATAAATTAAATCACATACTTTTAAAGATGAAAAATCCGTGATTTTTTTCTAAAGTGTTTGGCAAGGCATACATAATATTACATCGAAGGAAGATCAACCAAAAAAACGGGTGGGTTTACAGGAAAAAGGAGAGCCAATCAAAATCGAGGTCCAAAATACGCGTGTTGGTGAGGCCAATTTTATAGTAAATTAAATTTTCTCGTATTGTGAGTCTCACATCACCATCCCAGCCGAGGAGAATTAGCGATGTTTTATGCAAGCGATAGTCGATTTGTTTATAGATCTAATCAATTTTCTCATCGCTGTTCTCATCGGATAGTTTGTCTGCATTAGTTACACATTAGGCAAGAGAACATTGATTTAGTTTGACTAATCGTCAGATAACGGTCATAATGTGCACATTTCGACAATTGTTACAAAATGACTGACATCCGTTCATCTGAGTAAAGCAAAAGAAATCGGAGTAATTGCTACATGTTTGGGCTGTGCTGATATGTTTTTGGAGGGTATATTTCTCTGAAAAGAGAAGAGATGGTATCGACTTTCTACGCGGCATCTCTCCGCCGGGGATTCGAGTCTCCGATTTTTTTTTCATTCGCAGGAAGAAAAAATCAAAGTAAAAGGTTTAATGACTTTATGTAGGAAAAGAAATACCAGGAGCACAGTAAGGAGATATAGTTCTCGTCACGATTCTCAATTTATGCCTTTCAAAACATTTTATTTTCAATAAAACTTTGATAGTTTAAGCAAAGCACGATATGATTCAGAAAGATACATTTCATAACTTTCGATGGATTTTTTCCTTCACTTTTTAAAAATAAAATGTCTAGAGTATAACGTTTTGACCAAGCCTAACACTGAAAAATAAACATTACTCTTCTTTTGTTTTGTTAGTACCGAGGAGCAATGCAATATACTATTATTCTCAGGAAATTTTAACAAGAAAAGAAGTTAGTAAACGTTACTTGCAAAAGAAAAAAAAAATCTTTCATCGTGTACCAAAGAATCTAAGACCAAAAAATTTCTCAGAAACAAGAAGTTCGTTTGTAAACCTTACATCACTGTCATAACAAGATAAATGGCGGTATAAATTACTCTACAACATTAGCTTTTCTCTCCAAAATTGGTTAAAACATATTTTCTGTTACGACTTTTATTTGATCATCATCAATTTTCGGAACGACATAAATAAGTGTTTGTGCAGACCATGAGAGATCCCGAGGAGATAAGAGCTCCAGTATTACACTAGAAATGGCAGCTGTTGCCGTTCGGTGCTCCTCTGTTGTCATGCCTTGTTATGGGTAATTGTATCCAGGATTCTGCATTTCCTTTTCAGGTGTCATCTGATGACCTATATATGGCTTTCTTTTCCATCTCCTGCGCAGTATTCTCGGTTTTTGAAAGCCTATTAGAGAAAACATCAGAACAGATAACATTATGTGGAACTAAATGCTGTTTACAAAATATTTTTCGCAAATTTAGTAAGCGCCGATTTCAAAAATTACGCTTTTCTAACTTGCATGGAAATACAATTTTGAAGCATTGAGATTTTAAAAATTATGCTTTTCTATCTTGTATGGAAAATGCAAATTGTGGAGCATATAAATCAAACTAAATTCTTTATTGTAAAGATTTGTCGGATGGTCATCCTTCTTCAGTAATTTTGAGAGAAACAATTATGTTGAATACACTTTTTAATTATAATACATCTAAGAATAAAAGAATATGCATATTTAAGTAAACATCAATCATAAAGATTTCTTGCTTACCCAAATATTCACAATTTCTGATTTGATTTAACATTAATGTTCAATTTCACAACATTTAAAAAAATAGATGTTGTATACTTGTACGTAAATCATAAAATACAGTGGCGTCTCATTAATCCGGACGCCGTCTTCCCTAACAAAATCGTCCAGATAACGAAATATATATGGAAATAACGAACAGTATTCAAGCTAAAAAGTTCATCAAACAATTCAAAATACGAGCATAGCAAACACGGACCACCAAAACATCAGAGGTGGGATCATGTGCCATGGAGGAGTGAGAAACCCCTGCCGACCGGTCACCTACCACGTGCTCCTTGTCATGATCGGGAACTAACGGAAAATCCACCGTCAATTCAGTATGTAAACAATGGAAAACAATTTGTATAAAAAAAACTTCAGTCCGCAATTGACACAATGATAAATTTATTTTGCTGACAAGGTCATTGTATCGACCATAGAACTTACGAAATGAAGAGTTTAAACGAGACTGCTGATATTCTAGTTTCTTCAACTTGTTTGTCAATAATCTACCTTTTTTAAGAAAGTTCACACGTAGAGATAAATAAATTGCCTGTGTAAGTGAATCACTTCTTTAAAAAAAAAATCCCTCAAAGCACGTTCATATTCACCTAGTGGCATCAAATGTAGAGACACAGATAAAAAAAAATGTAGAATAATCTTGATTTATGATATTTTATTTTTTTTTTCATTAAAAGAAGTTTGTTTATACTAAATATTTACAAATACAGTAATGGGGAAAAAAATATAACGTAATATACACGATAGATGAAAGTAAGCCCAATTACATGACAGCCACGAACACAATGAAATCTACAGTCTTTTCAGGGAAGAACAGTCAACTACAGTGAATATTGCATGTGCGTTTCTACAATTTAAACGACATCGAATCAAATTTGACCTGTCCTAAAGCCAAATGTCTTTAAACTTTTTACGTTCCATGATTTTAAAACAATTTTAGCCATATTTGATACAAACTCACAAGACGTTTAAAGTTTTCAAAAATTTACTTTTAATTTTCGTCCTTTCTTCAATAATTCTAAAGATTATCCAACTGTGGCATCCCGAACCTGTGTGAAATTACCTTATTGAAGTCAAGCAAGGGGAATAAGGAATTATAATGGGTGCAGCACTCTTTTTCTTAAAGGGATTATTTGTTTGAAATACCATGTAACTATCTATTTTAAAAATATCTTTATTATCGTGGGACCAGGGACCTGGTGGGACAGACTATTCAATAAAATTTCTTATTAATTCTAGCATGGACCTATATAGGTCCCTGATTCTAGATATAAAAAGAAAAAAATGTATCATTCACCCTATCTTTGAATAGATATTGAGCTAAAAGCATTAAGAACGACATTTCCTAGACAAAATAGGGAAATCATAAATTAAGCAGCTCATGCTTTGTTACGGCAAAGATTTTCTAAAAGGCTTCTGCATAAATCATTGTTAACAAAATGGCGCTGTAGATTATGGACTTAGACCCCGCCATCAAAATATTCTAACCAATATAACCTCTATGTAAGACTTGACAAGCACTATATCTGATGAAATATGACTATCAAAAATTGACCGTTATGTGTCCCATGTGTATTTTCTGACAAAACAGTAGAAAGAGTCTGTCATTATTCCGTGATTTGTGGCGGGAAATCCCTCAGAGCCTCGTTTTCAGATTCGAAAGTTTATTATTTTTTCGTTGACTTGGAAACTTGATCATTGTCTAGCCAACAATTTACATAAATAAAAACTACACACATTGTCTAAAAATATGTTTCATCGCAAATTGATTACAGCGAGGAAAATTGGTACACTCTCTGTTTATTCTGCTTTCGTTACATGAGATATAGTACATCTCCCTATAGATCTGTGGGGTCTGATTTGATAGAAATCCCTGAATCTTTACAGCATACGTATAAGTAATATCATTTCATACTTATTTTTACGTTTTTTCTATATTTCAAACGCATGGTCTATTAACTTCACTCAAAAGCAGACAAGACCATTTGGTCACGACGTAACATTCAATACACGAATGCTTTAAAAATATACATGCACCTATAATATGAGAACCAAATATTGTGCCCCTTTCTTTTAGTTAGAAACAAGGCAAATGGGTCACAACGCTTCAACTGAGTCAAAATGGTCGAAAAATTGGTACACTGGCAGAAATCACAAATTTAAACAGCTGCATATGTTTTGCGATTGCTTGCTTAAAATAAAAATTAACATGTCTAGCAAATAAAAAAGTTTTTATCAAGAGAACGACGACTTCATGCCTACGTTTCAGATATAAAATGGTTGGATGACGTGTCTTCCATGAATCATCGAACTCAAGAACTTATATTTAGGATCAGGAAAAATTACATTCAAAGTCTTACATGGTATCAACAAAAATCCGTGTACCTCTTTGAAAATAGTAACAAACACAACTACAGCTAGTAAATAACCGGGTGTCTCTGACGAGACAGTAACTCTACTGGTATATAACCGGGTGTCTCTGGCGAGACTGTAACTCTACTGGTATATAATGGATGTCTCTGGAGAGACAGTTACTCTACTGGTATATAACGGATGTCTCTGTCGAGACTGTAACTCTACTGGTATACAACCATAGGTCTCTGGCGAGACTGTAACTCAACTGATATATAACGGATGTCTCTGGCGAGACTGTAACTGTACTGATATATAACGGATGTCTCTAACGAGACAGTAACTCTACTGGTATATTACAATCGGTCTCTGGCGAGACTGTAACTCTACTGGTATATAACCATAGGTCTCTGGCGAGACTGTAACTCTACTGGTATATAACCAGATGTCTCTGGCGAGGCTGTAACTCTACTAGTATATAACGGATGTCTCTGTCGAGACTGCAACTCTACTGATATATAACTGATGTCTCTGGCGAGATGGTAAATCTACTGGTATATAACCAAATATCTCTGACGAGACTGCAACTCTACTGGTATATAACCATAGGTCTCTGCTGAGACGGTAACTCTTCTGGTTCTGTATTAAGGAAATACCAAATAATAATGCTGCTAAAGTTTTCACTTTTATACGGATTGAATGACATTACTTTTATAAGACTTTACACCATTTACATCATATTTTGAATTTTTCTGCAAAATTTTATGTTTTTACTGTTTGTTTTATGGAAGTTATCAACATTTTGTAATTGCGTGTGCGACGCTCCTGTTACCGGTCTACATGCGTTTTTCACGTAATTGATGGAATCAAATAAACATCTTTGACAAATGGAATTTTTTGATCAATATTTTTGTTAAAATGTATTTAGTATACAATTACCGACCGAGTGATATATAGTTTTCATGTAGTGAATTGTTTTAAAATTATGAAAATAGCGCAAATGCCGCTGCAATAGTATTTTTTAACTTTTTGACACCAACACCGTGCGCGACGTCTATATAACCGTATGTCTCTGGTGAGACTGTTACTCTACTGGTATATAACCAGATGTCTCTGACAAGAAAGTAGCTCTATAGGTATATAACGGATGTCTCTGGCGAGACTGCAGCTCTACTGGTATATAACCATAGATCTCTGGCGAGACTGTAACTCTACTGATATATAACGGATGTCTCTGTCGAGATTGAGACTGTAACTGTACTGGTATATAACCATAGGTTTCTGGTGAGACTGTAACTCTACTGATATATAACGAATATCTCTGGTGAGATTGTTACTCTACTGGTATATAACGTATGTCTCTGTCGAGACAGTAACTCTACTGATATATAACCATAGGTCTCTGGTGAGACTGTTACTCTACTGGTATATAACGGATGTCTCTGTCGAGACTGCAACTCTACTGGTATATAACGGATGTCTCTGACGAGACAGTAACCCTACTGGTATATAACGGATGTCTCTAGAGAGACTGTTACTCTACTGGTATATAACGGATGTCTCTGTCGAGACTGCAACTCTACTGGTATATAACCGATGTCTCTGACGAGACAGTAACCCTACTGGTATATAACGGATGTCTCTGTCGAGACTGTAAATCTACTGGTATATATAAAGTTTGGTTGTTAGATTACCATTAACGTATTTTTCTACTAAAATATTGAAATATAAGACACAGATGTGTCAGACTCTATATCTTTAATTTCAAACTCACTCTACTTACTCTACTGGTATATAACCGGATGTCTCTGGCGAGACTGTAGCTCTACTGGTATATAACCATAGGTTTCTGACGAGACAGTAACTCTACTGGTATATAACAGATGTCTCTGGCGAGACTGTAAATCTACTGGTATATATAAAGTTTGGTTGTTAGATTACCATTGAAATATAAGACACAGATGTGTCAGACTCTATATCTTTAATTTCAAACTCACTCTTCTTGCTCTACTGGTATATAACCAGATGTCTCTGACAAGACAGTAGCTCTACTGGTATATAACCGGATGTCTCTGTCGAGACTGCAACTCTATTGGTATATAACCGATGTCTCTGACGAGACAGTAACTCTTCTGGTATATAACGGATGTCTCTGGCGAGACTGTAAATCTACTGGTATATATGAAGTTTGGTTGTTAGATAACCATTAACGTATTTTTCTACTAAAATATTGAAATTTAAGACACAGATTTGTCAGACTCTATATCTTTAATTTCAAACTCACTCTACTTACTCTACTGGTATATAACCAGATGTCTCTGACAAGACAGTAGCACTACAGGTATATTACCGGATGTCTCTGGCGAGACTGTAGCTCTACTGGTATATAACCATAGATCTCTGGCGAGACTGTAACTCTACTGATATATAACGGATGTTTCTGTCGAGAATTTAACTCTACTGGTATATAACCATAGGTCTCTGTCGAGACTGTAACTCAACTGATATAAAACGGATGTCTCTGTCGAGACTGTAACCCTACTGGTATATAACGGATGTCTCTGGCGAGACTGTAACTCTACTGGTATATAACGGATGTCTCTGGCGAGACTGTAACTCTACTGGTATATAACCATAGGTCTCTGGCGAGACTGTAACTCTACTGGTATATAACCAGATGTCTCTGGATAGACTGTAACTCAACTGGTATATAACGGATGTCTCTGTCGAGACTGCAACTCTACTGGTATATAACGGATGTCTCTGACGAGACAGTAACTCTACTGGTATATAACGGATGTCTCTGGCGAGACTGTAAATCTACTAGTATATATAAAGTTTGGTTGTTAGATTACCATTAACGTATTTTTCTACTAAAATATTGAAATATAAGACACAGATTTGTCAGACTTTATGATATCTTTAATTTCAAACTCACTGGGATACATCGTATCGAATTTAGAGTGAAATTAATTGTAGCTTGAATTATTTTATTGAAATTTTAAGCAAAGTTTATTTCATACAATTTGCCTAAAGAAGCCCCTCCCCCCTTTGCCTTTGTAGTTGTTTATTTTAACCAATGTTATGTGATAAGCATGCTGATTTTCGTGTCCATCAGTCATTTGTCAGTAGGTCAGTACATGTAGTACACATATTTGTTTATTTATTGTTAGCCTAATTATTGTAATATTTTCGGCCTCATCATTGTCATAATTTTCCCTATTATATACAAATTTATAACCAACTAAAACTTCCATTGTTGCTAACATTCTATAGCAGAGTTTACAACTTTCGTTGTAGCAGTACACTCGTACTAGCGGAGCGGATAGTGGGGAAAATATTTCACTTGCGGATACAAGCACCAAATTTTGCATGAAGGTTCTTTGACTAATACTGGAATAAGAAATATCGTTGGCCATTCAAATTTCGGCCATTTTCAAGATGGCCGCCACTTATTTCAAAATGGCGTCTGTTTTCATAATTTTTCCCTAATATTTTGAACGTTTCTCTGTTATACTTTTATTTTTTCTGAAATAATAAAAGGGAACTTAGTATATGATATAATTTGAGCTCCATTTTATATCTACATACACTGCGCATGCGCTTAAATACAAACAAAAGCTGTTTTAATGGCATAACTGACTCAATCTTCTAAACCGTGTATAGCTGCATAAAGCAATACAAGGTAATCCGGACCATGAAGCAGTTGAAGTTATATTTTACCCACATTTTAGTTGTTCTTGACATGATGCAGCAATTGCTAGCAAGATTGTCTAGTGTGGGACCCAAAACCTGCATTTTTTTTACTCAATTCCAACTGGAAGGTGAGGGTACATTTAACCACTTGCATAGTGACTGACCCCATAAATGACCAATCTGGAATTCAGTTCTATTATCCTCTA
This sequence comes from Saccostrea glomerata, assembly GCA_003671525.1. NCBI lineage: Eukaryota > Metazoa > Mollusca > Bivalvia > Ostreida > Ostreidae > Saccostrea > Saccostrea glomerata. The sequence continues at coordinate 488,766 of PRKT01000113.1, forward strand.
CACGAGCAGCTCTTTAGGGAGGGGATCAAGGCGAGCATCTTTTACGTTATTGCAATTGCTGATCGTACATGATGACAACACATTCTTCCAGTGCATTGTTTAGAGGTTCTTTCTAATTGTCACAAGGGGTGCTTCAGAATTGGAATATTTCTGTGGTGTTCTCAAACATATTCATGGCCTGCCATGCTGTCTTTTTACCTTTCCAAAACAAAGACCGACACTGTATCACAACCCGTGAATACATGAAAGAACGGTAATGCCTTTGATATGGTTCCAGTGATCTAACAACATCATAAATTGGTATCCATCGCAAATCCTTGCCCTTTCAAAATGTCATCTATAACTGATCAACATTTAATTCATCAAAAAGAGTTACACTAATAACAACAACGCCTGTATCCAAGCTAACCATGTAGATTGATCTGCTACCACCCGGTTCTGCATGTTTTGCATGAAGGAACATACGGGTGTCAGCTTCTTCATAGTTGCAAAGTGGTGTAAAGTTGGTATCTATAGCTTTGTTAATACTGACAAGATTTTCTTCCTTTAATACAATGATAGTTGCCTCTGTAATCGCGAAAGTAATTGTGTCTGTTTAAAAACCCAAAAGTTCAGTTTTGTTCTCGTCACACTAAAAGAAAGTGTTCCATGACTTTGGTGGTCTAGTGTTTCCAGTTACTTTCCGTTTAGACCCCATGCCACACTTCTTTCAGTTTCTGCATTAAAACTATCGTCTTTCTGAACATCGAAGATAGTGTCTACCCTCAAATTACCTTTTACAAGATAATTAATGTGCAGAACGATAATGACATTGGTATATTACTTAAAATTTCAGGTTGTTTTGAATTAACTAATGACGTACTGTCAATTACCAGTAAATCAACTGTCAGTACATTATTTCGCAACTCTTGACCTGCTTCCAAAAAAGGCATCAAGATTTAATACCTTACATGTATATTAAGAAACCATTTTTTGAAAAAGAGAGAGGGGGTCCTGGTTTTCATGTTCAAAACATTCTTGTACATCGCATTGCCTACTCTGACAGAAAATAAATAACCTAGAAAAACAGGTACACACATCTTCAAAATTTGCCAACTTTGACTTTGAAGAATCTGATTTTTTGTTTGAGATTAAACAGGCGAAAACTTTTCTTCTTAAAAAGCTCATAAAACCTGGATTATCACCTTCAAATACTCTTAAAAGGAATTCCCTATATTGTTCTTTCCCAATGTCTCCCTTTATAAATTTTTCATACTGCAGTTTTGGTTTCGACAACAACTATAAAGATACAACAACTCTTCCTCAAATGGATTTTCTATTTCCAAAAACATAGGCATAGCCCGATTAACATATGAAAAAAAAACTTTCTTGCGCAGCATGAGTTTCCTCGTTATGTTTTCCTTCTCGTAAACATTTCAACATATTCATGTGAACTCTTTAGTAAGTATGCTGATTTCTGGACCAGCTACCACCTTTAATGCAGCTGGATCTGGCACGAAAAAGATCCCTCGCTGCTCAAAGGCCCTGAGTGCCGAGCATAGGACAAAATTTGTAGCCCTCCAACGGCAAGTGGTGGCGTCTCCATATGAGTGAAAAATTCTCGAGAGGGACGTTAAACAATATACAATCAATCAATCAATTTCATCGCAATTATCGAGTTAGTTGCATTTTGGTCTGCCTTTTTATCAAGTTATACAGACAGCAGGCAGTAATTAGATGTTCTTGCCGTGTTTTAGCAAGATTATTAAACTGCGAGGAAAGACTCTGCAGTTCCAGAATATGCAACTTCTGTCTGCTTGAATTAATGTTGTCATCCAGCCGCTTCCTATCAACAAATCACCAAGCAGTTTGAAAGCTACCATTTCAATATGCAACCCATCAAACATATTAGTTACAAATCTATCTTCACCAAAATTTCCGGTCATTCTCATCGTATCTTTTGGCAAGAACAATTAAATAAAGGTTGGTAACAAACCATCACAAGCCTTTGTCTTTGATTTAAAAAGAATGGTGCTGTCTTCACAGTCCATGGCATTCTTCATTGTGGATAGCGAATGATTACCTGTTGTTTTATGTCATAAATACAAAATTGATTCATTACCTTTTATTTAACGTTCCTTGATGGATTATTTCACTCATTAAAATTAAACATTGCTTGAAAGAATATTTCACTCAATGAGATTTTACGTTCTCTGAAGGATTATTTCATTATTGAGATTTTACGTGCGTTGGAGGAGTGTTTCACTCTATGAGAATTTACTCTTTAGGGATTATTTTACTAATTGAGAGCTTTCAAATACAAAACTTTACTTGGTATTCAGTCCCACTGGATAGTGAGGAAACGCCTGCGAGGCTTTTGTAAAACATCTACTACAAGTTTCAAAAAATGGCTTCTTGCTACTGTGATAATATATTTAAAAATCTACAATAGGGAACGACATAATACGTTACAAAAATCATTGTGTCTTTATATTTATAGCATTTAAATTGGAATATGATATTTATAGTTTTTTTAAACGTTTAAGACATCTTTAAGCGACAAGTATAATTAATTTGGTTGTAAAAGAATGTATGTGAGGCCAAACTGCATGAAAATGTCGCCATTTTGTTTTAGTGGCGGCCATCTTGAAAATGGCGGAAATCACGGTGGCCAACGATGTTTTTAGGTTAAGTAGTATCAGATAGACATTTGTGTCAAATTTCATGCTTGTATCCACAAGTGAACTATATTGCTGAAATTTTGATCTAAGCCGCTACACTAGTACTAGGGAATTTCTACCACGTGGATCTTCCTGCTCTGTCTTGCTGGTTTCAACAATTTTGTTGTGGCGATGTCTCATACATCGGGAAGATTCTACCATATAGATTCTTCAGTTCAGCAAGTTTTCATTCTTCATGGGTGACTGAGCTAGTTTTTTCCAGTATTATGTAGTTGAATTGTGTATTATTTAAATATATATGTTTAGTTGTCTGATTTGTTGGTTGTATTTGCTATACTGTTGTTAGATAAAGAACTCTGAACTATGCATGAGCTGGAATGTTATTAGATAATGACATTTGAACTACTTCTTTTCACGTATAGAATATGAATGCAAAAATAGGTCTGCAAATAATAACGGTGTACACTTGGTACCCATGGGAATCCCTACCCCACAAAGATGTTGTCAATTAGAAACTCAAACCTCTTTTTATATCAACTGCAGTTGGTTAGTATTCCATGCTCTTTTTAAATAGAAAAATCAACGTGTAATTTTACACATGCTTTTGGGATACGTTTCCCCAAATGTGGCGTCGGAAGACCAATTCATATGGTAAAATTCTGTATGTTTATCTTTTATAAAACTTTGATCTTAATCATTATGTATTTCTTATGGAATTTTTCTATAAACATATTAAGACTTCCCCCTTGACCTTTATCCTAAAGTTCAACCTTCTTTTCAAAATGCTAAATTATTATGTATTTCTTTTTTTCATGTATGCATTACACATGTACTTGTATCAAGACCTTTCGGACTGAATTATGTTTGACATCATGACCTTGATCTTGAAGATTGATGCAGTTTTCAGAAGATTATCTTTGCCATAACTTTTATTGTATCCCGCTTTCGCAAAAGCGAGGGGACATTAAATCGCATTCCTCTGTCAGTCTGTCACAAAATCTTTTAATCTTGGTCATAATTTGTGAATGAGAAGAGATATGGCTTTCATATTTCACATCAACATTACCTGTGACAAGATCTTAAAGTGTGACATACTTATTAAAAATACTAGCATTATTAAGAGGGCTGGGTGGTCGTGGCCATTTTCAGACTATATTGATCTCCTTTAGAAGAAGAGCTCCATATAAAGATATACAAAAATGATCAAATTTTAAATGTATTTCATTTTTCTTTGCCAAATGATAGTTTACAGCTTAAGATATCATATCTTAAAAATTAAGTAATATCTAATGGTTACTTTGACCCCCATCTTCCTAAATTAGTCTGTTTTCATAAGCATAGAGATTTAGGAATTTAGGCAAGGCGAACAGTCTAGCACCTAAATGTCATCAATACAAACTAATATGAAACAATAACGCAATCATAATTCTTAAATCATGTCTATATAATTATATTAAAACAATATGTTTACTATCCTGGGTTTGAACTATAAGATTTAGTTTTACCAGTATCTTTTGTTTTCATAGCTTCAATATGCTAGACTAGACATTATTTAGTGCATTGATCACATTTCAAGCACATGGTATATTAATAATTACTGCATATTACATAGAAAACATCTTGAGTATTTTATTTACACAATTTTCTGATAACGTAGGCATATCTACAGGATTCCATATTTCTTATTATCTCTATTATACTTCAAATGTATATTTCTTGTGACAAGGCCTTTACCTTGAGCACAATTAGTTTTGTGTCTTTTTACCTCGACCATGGAAATTGACCCACTTTTAAAAAAGTTTAAACCTTTGGCAAACCTTTCGAACAGATGGTGATTATTATTTCGCAAAATTATATATTTATTAAGACAAGCCTCCCTTTTTGGCTTACAAAGATTTAAGCTCTACTGGTCAGAAACCAGAAGAGCTTTTGCGATAGTATTGTGCCGTGGTCTGTCCGTCTGTCTAGCTGTCTGTCTGTAAACAATTTTTTCAAATACTACTCCTCCAACAGTTTTATATGGCACGCCAAATTCACAAAAATTAGCTAAACATAGTTTCACAATCGATAAACTAGGTTTATCAGTTGTAAACTATAGTTTACGGAGGGTAAACTATAGTTTACAACGTTAATCTATATTTTGCTTGTGTAAACCATAGTTTAATTACGCGATAATCTATGTTTCATCTATATTCTAATATAAATATTAATCTATATTTTGCTTGTGTAAACCATGGTTTAATTACGCGATAATCTATGTTTCATCTATATTCTAATATAAATATTAATCTGTATTTTGCTTGTGTAAACCATAGTTTAATTACGCGATAATCTATGTTTCATCTATATTCTAATATAAATATTAATCTGTATTTTGTTTCTGTAAACCATAGTTTAATTACGCGATAATTTATGTTTCATCTATATTCTAATATAAATATTAATCTGTATTTTGCTTGTGTAAACCATAGTTTACGCGATAATTTATGTTTCAGAAACATAAACTATACTTAAAACTGAAAAAAAAAACATTTGCGATTGCAAAACATAGATTATCTGATAAATACAGTTTACGGAGTGTAAACAATAGTTTACAACGTTAATCTATATTTTGCTTGTGTAAACCATAGTTTACGCGATAATCTATGTTTCATCTATATTTTAATATAAATATTAATCTATATTTTGCTTATGTAAACCATAGTTTACGCGATAATCTATGTTTCAGAACCGTAAACTATACTTGACACTGAAAACAAACATTTGCGATTGCAAAACATAGGATTATCTGATAAATACAGTTTCACGATTTGTAAACTATGGTTTACAACTCTTAACTATAGTTAACGATCTGATAAATATAGTTTCACGGTTTGTAAAACTATGGTTTACAACTCTTAACTTTAGTTAACGATCTGATAAATATAGTTTCACGATTTGTAGAACTGTGATTAACATTTCTTAACTATAGTTCACAATTGTAAACTATAGTTTACAGACGTGAATCTATGTTTATGGCACGCCAAAGAACTAGGAGCGGTATTTACATATTATGGCCGTGGATTTTCGTTTATTTTTATCTCCCATATTTCATGCATCAATGTTGTTCAATAAACTGGCAAGGCTATGTACTTTATTCACATCTATTAGAAAATGACGTATGACTTACTATGACGTCATAATAGCGCGCCAAAAGCAGTGCGTTCAATGTAAAATAAGAAAAAATGCATTAAATTGAACATTTCATCGTAATTTTCAACACCAGCGCATGTAACAACCAATTTTATATTTGATACACGTATGCAATATTACTTCTTCTTACTGTATGCCAAATTTGGTGTTGGTTGTCATCTGCGCTCCCTATGAAAATTACAGAAAATGTTCACGGAATTTGCAGAATTTCTTAAACATTTCAACTTTTTCTTCGATTTATAATCACCTTGGAAACCGTTATTCAAATGAACTGCCGAAGATTACAGTTGCAGATTTGAAGAATTGTATTGTTATTAACCTAGAAGAATGGTGCCTACCTGTTGATGATTTCACGTAAGTATGTTATTAATGGCTTTATTCTTAATTAACTATCGAAAACATGATTCAATATTCAACACTTATGTATGATTGACAACCCTTAGCCAGTACAAATCCAGCCACGTACATGACTAATTAAAAGATACAAATTATATTACACCTTACATTTTACACCCTTTGAGAAGAATTTTTCTAGCGAAAATGTGTATTGAATTTCCCTAACAGAGTCAATCCATTGAATAAAATACAAGACGACTCTAAAAAGTTCTGTCAAGTAACGTAAATCATAAATTGTGATGAGTGACTTCAAAACATTACGAGTGTTAACCTGCAGATATCAAGTTCAATATATTAAATCAACAACACAGTTTTAAAGATTTGCATTATATATTTTATTTAATTACCATACGTCTCTCATCTTCGATGATACTGGTATTGTACAAGTATGTATATTTAAAAAAAAAGTATATCAGCGCGTAGTATCAGGGGGACCTGCCCCCTCCCCACTTTTTTTTCCCCAAACGTAACCTTTTCCGACTCAAAATGTCCTCGAAATGCTAGAAGCGCCTCTTTACTTTTTGTTGTAACAGATAAAAAGTAAAGGAAAGTTCTTAATATTTATTAATTAAAATAAAAGTACTACATTCAAAAGCTAGGAGTTGGTGAGGTGTAACGTTTCTGTCATAAGGTCCTCTTTCACTTATAACAGGCACGGATCTAGGAATAATTTCTAAGGGGGGGGGGGGTGTACTTTCTATTAAAAAAATAAATCCAGAAATTTCCTTGTATGCCGGGGTATCATAATTGTATCGCGCTATATTCCAAAAATCTGTTTTGTCGTCCGAATGTAAACTTTTGTGGCGATTTAAAAGTTTGGAATATGTGTCGGTAATTTTTTTATTCAAATAAAACGTAATTTTACACATTTCCATTCCCGTTTATATCATATCTAGATCATTGATTTTATAACCTAGTAAAAGCCAGAATAAAATTCATGTTTCGAAAGTCTTTAGTTTGTATTAATGTTTATTTTTTATGTAGAAATACACCGTAAATATAAAAAAGAAAAATTGAAGTCCATGTCAGCCACAAGTTTCCACGTTTTCGTATACCGCGATACTACGAGACTCTACAATTTAGGAGGTAAATTAGACTTCCCGTTTTAAAAATAGACAAATTAAACAATGTATACTTGAGAAATAAGTTGACACTAAAACGCTAAGCCATAGATTGGTTTATGGATAGTATTTGATGAAAGTAAAAGTTAAAAATTGGAATAACACTTTTTATGCAAAAGGATTCAGTATCGCGATATTATGAGACACCAGTATACCTAAATCACAAGGAACCGCGTTTCCGGGGAAGTGTCTGCGTGCTCTAAGAGGAGGAGGGTGTGTGGTTCAAGGTCACTTTTACTTGCTTTGGTGTATATAATTATTAATTAATTTCCTATACAGAGTTGTCGTACATTCCTCTCTCAGACACTTTCAATGTATGAGCCGATGGTACAGAGTGACACTTAATAACTGCAAATGCCATGCTCCCCCCTCCCGTGGGTTATGTTCTATAGAGTTACTTACTGACATTCGCTGCAGGGTCATGACATATTAGAGAGGTTGAGATTTCAAACGTGTACGTGTACGGGTACGTCTAGTAGGGGAATAACCTAAATTCTGTGTGTATTACGTCATCAATTTAAGTGACGTCAAGATTGCTACACGTTCGTAAAACTTGTAGAATGGAATCTACACGTAAGTGAAAACGTGTAGCTTTAATAATAAAAATTAGCCAATTTAAGTGTGAAAATGTGATTGTTATACATTATATAGGATGTTTACTTTCACGAGCACTTATTTTCATCAAGTTTTGTTTACTAACTGACGACAAAAAACCTTCTAAATAGTTGAAACAGAGACACCGATCGCGGTGTACACGTACATTTTACACGTCATAAAAATCTCAACAGACAAATTTTAAAAAACGTGTACGTATACGTCAAAATATATACAAGTACACGTACGCGTACACGTTTAAGATCTCAACCTCTCTAAAACATTGAACGTGTATAAATATTACAGATATTACAATAGAGATAAACATGATGTTTCTATAACCATCGACACTATGATACAGTGTAACTACAGTGTTATTTGTTATAGGATCTTAGAATAACAGTTATACAAATGCAGATTTCCTTTTTTTAGAGAGAAGTTTCAAAGCCCCCAAAAAAGAACAAAAAATCCCCCCCCCCATTTTTTTTTCACATGCAAAGAAAGACGTTTGAATTTCAATATACTTCTCCTTACGTATCGATTATATAACACGTTTTTTTTTTCAGAACTTTCTTAATCAGATCCTATATAGTTATGTGTCTTTTATAGAATTACATGTAAACTTAATCAGTGTACATATGAATATACTATAGATCAGCAGTGCTGTTTACTGAATGCGTATTTGTTATTTCTAAACTTTTTAAAGTATTTGTTTTACCGTTACAATGAAATACGTGTCTTTTAGAAAATAAAATGACAAGCACGTATGCATGATAAAGAAATACATGTATACAGTGCCTTATGTAAACAGAGCCTCGTGCGGCGACAATTTATCCTGGGACAGATGGTCTCACATTTTCATAACTTTATATTATACAGCTTATCATACCCGAATCCCGTCCTCAACTTCAGTTAATAGAAAAGTTATAATATCCACGCCAAGAATTACCGGTCATTTTCCACGACGATGAGGTCAATAAAAGTTTTATTTTGTTAAAGTTAAAGAAAAAAGAACTTCTATCCCAGGAAATTTCTTTCCTGGTCCCTATCCACACCACTGCACTTTTCACTCTGTTTTGGGAACGAAGTAATAACGCATTGGGGGGGGGGCTAAGAAGTTTCTTCCGATGTCCTATAAAACAAAATGAAAACACGTTAAAATGTATAAGGCACGGGGACCAAACATTTTTAAAATGCACTGCAAGAAAATTCTTTAAAAAATCATTCTCAAAAGAAAAATTATAAGTCTGAAACTACAAAGAAGTTCATTTCCAGTAGTCAGTTTTCGATGTGGCGCCTTAAAAGGTAGGAGTACTTTCCTGAAGGCGACATGTAGACACTGCCTTATCAAATGATTATTCCCCCTCCCATCCCCCTTTCAAATCGAAATCGTGGATCCGTACCTGATGACTTTGGAATGCTTGACAAAATTAGCTTAATGTACTTAAAGCGACAATAATGATATATATTTAATGTCCTTGTATTATTTTCAGATAAATATGTCGAAAATCAAAGCATACTCATGCGTTGGATGCCATAAGCGATTAAAGAAAAATGAGGGGAGATTTCTGCACGGAAAGAAAAATAATGGCCTCAGAAAGTTTTTATCAAAGACTTTTGTTACGGACATACTTGAGAATGACATTGTCTGTAATCGATGTAGACAACAGTACTACTCTACACGATCTAATATTCTTACATATAGAACACCCATTGCTTCTGATACATGTAGTGCCAACAAAGAAAACAGTGTTCCACCCATTACAATACCGGTGTCTTCTGCAGGATACCGACATGATGCATGTGTCATATGTGAGAAAAAGGCCCGCAAACTAGTTGTTGTTCCAGAAAAAGCAAGGTGTGAGATGTTCGTGCAAAATTTCATTTTTATGAAGCCTGGGGCTAGGTGCTGCCCGTGCCATATTCATAATGGTCATTTTGTTGAAGACGTCTTAAAATCGGGTGTTTCATCAAGTCTTCGCTGTTACACGTCCTTCGATGAAATTAGTCTTGCCGAGTTTCTTGAAAGCTTGCGAGATGTTGCAAAACGCAATGGTGCTGTTCGATTTGACTTCGACAATGATTCCAATATGTCTGATCAGGATTACATCAATCTTACGGGTTTAGACAGAAGACAATTTAACGAGGTTGTCAGCTACAATCAAGATATAAAGACTTCTAAATCTAGAAGTATTAGAACCTGCATTGCTGTGTTGCTCGTCAAACTTAGATGTGGCCTTGAAAACAAGATTATGTGTACCCTTTTCAACATGAACAAATGGCAGGTAATATATTTAATTAATACTGAACAATTAATCAATGATTTTATAAATTATAAAGTTAGAAATCAATAAGAAATCAATTACAAGTAATAAGTTTATAAATGCTCTTACTTTGAATTTTAGATTCGTCGTGCTATATCGTCTGCACGGAGGGCATTATTAAAAGATTTTGTCCCTCAGAATCTTGGATTTGGCCACCTCACTAGAGAAGACGTAATATCTAACCACACTAGACCACTGGCTAAAGAGCTTTTTTCCCCTGGTTATGAACAAGACCCACCTGTCCTACTTGTTCTTGACGGGACGTACATTTATATACAGAAATCATGTAACTTCAGATTTTCAAGGCGCTCCTTCAGTATGCACAAGCACAGGCCATTAGTGAAACCGATGATGGTAGTAACTACGTCAGGATATGTGGTGTCTGTCCTGGGGCCGTACCTTGCCGACTCGAAGAACAACGATGCCGGAATCTTAAACCACATGATCCGGAACAACACAGAAGAAATGCGAGACTGGCTACAGGATGGTGACACGTTCATCGTAGATCGTGGATTCCGGGATAGTTCGGAGGTGCTTGGCGACATTGGTGTCAACATGGAAATGCCTTGCTTTTTGCAGAGGGGCACATCTCAACACACCACACAGGAAGCTAACCAATCACGCTTAATAACTAAGGTATTTAACTATTATTACTATAATTTTACATTTAATTTCCTGTACATTTGTACATTGTACTTGTCTTCTAGTATTTATGAAATATTTTACATCATTATAAAAATGGGTGCTTTGTTTAAATAATTAAATTCAAATCAATTTTAAAGGTGCGGTGGGTTGTCGAATCAGCCAATGCGAGGTTGAAGAGATGGAAATATCTGAATCATGTCATACCAAATACACAGATTCCCTTCATTGGCGACTACGTAAGAATCGTGTGTGCCCTCTGCAACAGATTTACTTCCGTCTTAAGTTCTGGCAATGCGGAAGAGGATCAGGCCATGGCCCTAAAAATGCTGCATCTCTCCAAGCGGACAAACGAGCTACAGGAATTTGTAGAAAGTAATGGACTGTCAAACAGGACATATTCATGGCAAAAAATTGAGGCAGCCGGTTTTGCGCAAGACTTCCCTAAACTGTCTGATTCCGAAATTCGCCAGTTAACGCTAGGAGTGTACCAAGTAAAAATGGCAAAAGCATACACTCAGGAACACTTGCAGGATGACGGTACATACGAAATTCTTGTGAACGAGGACCTGGATGGTATTATTGGAGCCAAAATTCAGAGTCGTCATGTCAGTTCCAAAAAGTACTCCTGTTGGGTAAAGTACGAAGATGGTGTTGTCATATCATGGTACTGTATTAAAGTGTAAAGCCGGCGCACGCATTGTTGGTTGCTGCGGACATATAACAAGCGTAATTTGGTTTTTATCGCATGCCCGACACCAGGATAAGCCCGTGCAGGGAGTGCGTGATTGGTCAGAACACCTCGAGGACGCAGCTCGCGTGATCGACGATTCTGACAGCGGCGAGGAGAGCTCAACTGAAGAATAGATTGTCTACATAAGCTAGTTACATTTATTTTCTGGCAGTGATGTATTTCACATTGATCGATATTATTTATCATTGAAAGAAATTTCCAACTGAAATACCTAAAATACTTAGGACATGTATATGATTATTTTCACGATATATAGATCGTCCTTACGTTTCTTTTACAGCAGCGTAATACTTGTTGGTGTTTGAATTTATGAATGAATGGATGAATGGTCTGTGTTACATATTCGATCAAAAATTGTTCAAATTATTATTAATTAATGATTATTAAAGATGATAATTAATGATCATTAAAGAAAATTATTTTCTATTTATAATTATGTTTTTCCCTCTTTTTATTTTACATTGATTAAAACGATACGAATTGTGTTATACTGATATGTATGGCACGCCAAATTCACAAAAATGAGATAATCAAAGTTTCACAATCGATAAACTAGGTTTATCGGTTGTAAACTATAGTTTACAAACCGTAAACTATAGTTAACAACGTTAATCTATACTTCACATCTGTGAACCATAGTTAACGCGATAATCTATGTTTCACAACCGTAAACTATACTTAACACCGAAAACAATCTTTTGCGATTGCAAAACATAGATTATCTGATAAATACAGTTTCACGATTTGTAAACTATAGTTTACAAACCGTTAACTATAGTTAACGATCTGA
>PRKT01000113.1:503619-539953 GCA_003671525.1 Saccostrea glomerata
AAGTCAAATGCTTAAGGGCAATTTTTAATATTATGTGTACGGTCATTATTTAAACACTGAATTGTCTGCAACTAGACACCAGGGGATGCTCACTCCTCCATGATAACTGATCCCACTTCTGATGTTTTAGAAGTTCATGTTTGCACTGCTCCTGGGTTGTACTGTTTTAATTGATTTTAAGGTTATCTCAATATTTCATGTATTTCATTATGCTCCAATCCCTGAAATCAAAACAAAACAATAGAAAACAATTTTGAAATAAAAAATACTGGTCGTTGTTATTTCATTTTGCTCAAATGTCAACACAAACAAGACAAATTTTGGTGCAGAACAACAACGGACCTTAAAAGATAAGAGGAGGGGTCAGGTGCCATGGAGGAGTGAGCATCCCCTGCCAACTAGTCACATAAGCCATGTTTTCCATGTCATGATCGGGAAATCCGTTGATAATTCATTGTGTAAATGATGGCTTAACAATTAATATGAAAAACATCAATTTGACGTAATTAATGTTAATTTGTTTTTGCTGTACATTTTATTGACCATAGAGCTTACAAAATGATGACTTTAAATGAGACTGCTGATATTTTTGTTTCATCAACTTGTTTGTCAATAACTTACCCTTTTAGAAATTGTTCATACATAGAGCATGCTCTTACATCAAATCAAATGAGATATACTGTATGCACGTGACAAGGGTATATTGCTGCATAAGGGAAGTTGACAACTGAATAGTTAAAGTCATCATAAAGTTTGGTTGTAAGATTACCATTAACATCTTTTTCTAAAAGGATATCCAAATGTGAAACAGATGTGTCAGACTCTGGTATCTTTTATTTTAAGCTTACATGGATATATCATATCAACAGAAGCATGGAAATGACCATTGTTAATTGACAAAAAGGAGTACATTAAGAAGATACCTACATACATATAAATGTTATTTTAATATTTCCCAGTCTCTAAAAATATATGCTTTAATTAATAAATGGCCTCACAATTTTTTTTGTTAATTCTTTTATTATTGATATCAGTTGCATAATAAGCCAATGTGTACACCAAGAACACTACACACTGATGCACTCATACTTACACCAAGCATCAACAAAGGATGTGTGTTGTTGTTGTTGTGTATGTTAAGAAAGGAAAAACCTTCCTCAAAACTCTAATACATTTTAACACAGGTTCAAGTAAGTAAAAAATCTCCATGTCCACTCCACCTAATGTTTTGAATTTTACAAACCTTGAGTCCAACATATTACAAATGGTTCAGAGATGTAAAGCTTATTTTCAATCTAGAATTTCAAGACAATTATTCAGTGTTTCATTCCAGTTTTTGATTCATACTAAAAATGCTGTGTGTAAACTTTTTTCAGACTGTTTAAAATGTTTTTTTTAGACATTAATATCATCAAGTCCAAGTACAAATGAAAGGAAAAAAATCCATATTTTCTTTCATTTACTAAAATCATGAATGATAAAATAAGCCTTATGGATCAATGATATAATATGATAATGTGTATGTATACATTTATTTACCAACCATAATATTCTTACATCATATTTTACAAATTATATATGTATATCTCTGCCAGATGAAATGTACGACTGTGTACAGCACAAGTCAAATTCAAATGCACCATAAATACTGTATTCTTATTTATTTACAAGACCAGAGAAAAACAAAGCATCCTGTGACTGGGGTGACCTCATAATGAATCCAAACTGTGACATTCTCTCATACACCACAGCTCTCTCACTGAACACAATAGCATGCCATAGCAGTACCATTAGATTATTTACAATATATGTACCACAACTTATCACAGCTTTGAATGCAATTCTACAGTTATCCTACCAATCTCTCATCAATACATGAATTTACTCTTACACAAAATACAAATCTCAAATGGATATAATGGAGACATAACATAACGGGTACAGCTAAAACTTGTACATGCATGTAATAAATAATACAGTTTAATTTAGATTGGTTTGATCAAAAAAGAATCTCAACAGTTACACGGTTAACCGTTTCCTGTTTTTTTTTAGAAGGGAATGAACAAAATGTGCTTCTATGTAAAAAGAGGAGCCCAAAAGCAGATAAAATGGTTAAAATATACACAATTCTATCAAATAAATTGCACACACAATTGATTTCTCATAGCGCTGCTCATTTTACACATAAAAGAACATTGCACAAAAATATGTGTATATATGTCTAGATAATCCCCTTTGTCCACAGGCAAGAAATTAATTGCTCATTTAGCAAAAATACAATTCACACAGTTGCAAAATTACAAAATAATCTTACTGTAAATGTCCATAAATTAGTGCACTCAAAATTTACCACAATCCTCTTAAATTGATAAACGAAATTATAAATTAATGCACATAAGCCATATAGCTGATAAGTAATGGTTCAAATCATAAATTAGTATGTACACAGTACTTAGTTTATGGACATGATGCAATGCTTAGGGCACTAAAAATAAACTAAAAAAAAGTAAATTCACAGTATTATCTAAATCTATACAGTTTTGAATTAAGGTATAGTGGAATATCATGTAATACAAAATAAAGGTTTGCTACATATAAAATCATTAAAATAAGACTGAAATAGAGTGATTTCAGTCTTCCCTGAACAACACTGACTTAGTAGTAACACAAGATGGAATGAAATAACCTCTGACGTAATCAGTCTCTGCAGTCATAATTCTTTGTCCATACATTCTATAACACAAACTTAGCTGACATCAAACCTTCAGGGGACCCCAAACGGTACAACCAGGTCTTCCTTGTGATGTACTCGCACTTTACCTAGGGCCTGGGACGCTTTCTCTGCTGACTGTGTTATCTAGGGAATAACAGAATTAAATATCATGATCAGTTTTACTTATCTCTCGTAAAAGTTTCCATGCCTAACTTCATGCTTGGTCTCTTTACAACTTTACAATGATTTCTTAGCGATATTCATGAATTAGTGCATTGTTATCCATGCCAAACCCGCTAAAATACGAAGCCCGCTTTTTTAAGTAAGCTTACAGTATTATTCATTTTCTTTAAATATCCTTGAATGAATCTCCGTAAGATTATCTTCTTTTGTGTGTTTAGAAAATAAAACTAATCTTACCAGTTGAATATCAGCTAATGATACCGGTGCAGAACTAAGTACATTGTGTGGAGCAGTCATGCTGTTAGGTAAAGGAGGCCGACTTGCTCTAATTTTAGAGGAGCCACCTAGAACCATGTTTACTCTATTGCTGTAAAAATAATGAACAAAAAATCTAGTTAGAAATCGTGTTAAATGCCTTTATATATCTACTTGAAACTGTTTACAGAACATTTTCAATTTCAAAGAACTGGATTGATCAATCTTGCTTAATGGAAGCAGAATACCTCGATTTTCTATTTTGCATATTGAACAAAATTGAGTTATTCCCCTTTTCACTTGCCTCCATTAGATGTATACAATATTTTTCCTTGTCAATAAAATTTACAAAAGAGTTAGACAACATATACTTTTTTATTCTTCAAATAAAATATAGATACAAGAAAGAAGCAAGATTAAATTAATAACATTATTATTGACAGGTAAAAAGAAATTGCTTCTCAAAATTAAAATAAAATTCATTTCTTTTGTCTCTTTAATCTTGGGAATAAAAAAACTCAAGTAAACAATGATCTGTGACTGTTAGATTACATGTCATTCTATGAGTAGCTTTGGTTTCATCAAATATCTTAAGCTATGTGCAAATTATATGATTAAGATTCTATATTGAAGATTAAGATTTGCACTTTAAATAACAAATAAACATCACCCAACAACTTCTTGTTAATTATTCTTTTCAACTTTTTTTCCAATATGCTTCTATTCCTGTTGATGTTGCAATCTGTGTGTACCTGGTAAGGTCATGTGATGAAAACAATCACTTCTAGCCCAAGGGTTTATAATGAGAGTAGTGCATCAGAGACCCTTGGCTAGTGAAGATGGTATTTTTCTGGAGGTTTTGTTGTTCCCACAGATATACTGATATTATACACACCTGTACTGAAATGCTCTATCATTGTATTCCTGCTGCTCCACAGTATCACCAGGAGAAACATCTATTATTTTCCTGAAGAAAAAAAAGGACAGTAATTCTTCTTTTTTTTCTTTTGGTATCATTTACTCCTTAAGGGGAACAAGTGCACCAAGTTTCATGTGTGTCAACTAAGACATTGAGAAATTAATATCTGTCTTTGTCCGATTTGATCCTTGACCTTTGTGACCTCAATTAACTCCTTAAAGGGAACCAATGTACCAATTATCATGTCTGTCAAACAAAGGGTTCTTAAGGTATTGAGCAGTAAATATATTCCATTGTCCAGTTTGACATGTGAACTCATACAGATCAAAGGTTCATCTAAGTACTTCTGCACTAAGTTTGATGTATGCCATACAAATGGTTCTCAAGATATTAAACATTTTTTTTTTCTATTTTTAAAATAATTTAACCTAGACTTTTGGACCTCAAAATTATAGTGAGTTATCTTCCTCTTAGGGGGATACCAGTGTACCAAGTTTGAAGTCTGTGAATCAAAGGATTCTTAAGAGATTGGGCACATAAAACATGGTTTACCAAAACACAAACAGACATACCCACACACCAACTGATAACAAATACTTTACCTAACTGTTCTGTGTAATATTTTCTCTAAGGCTGAGGGTTCATCCACTTTCTGTGCATTTCTTTGAGATGGTGTATTATAACTTTAAAATGGAGAAACAAACAAGATTTATTACTATAATAAACTTACAATCCTATTTATATCTCTCTTGTGCTCAATAGGACAAAAAATTATTCAAAATACAATGTATCTACCAATAACATTTTTTCAAAAATCTGTGAATTTTTTCAAAATGCTCATCCTTTGACAATTTTGGTCTTATTTTAATAAAAATTATTATAATAGATTCATATTAATATTTCTTTGATTTTTCTTAAAATTACTTGTGAAATAGCCTAAAAAAGGAACCTACATTTGTGTCTTGCATTGCATTTAGCATTAACAAGCTACCTCCCTGGCTAGATTTTCAGATGAGGAGAACCGACATCATGTTCTCCAACACATACTTACCTTGGTCCTGATTGGCCACCATTGATTGGTTCTGGAAGAAGTCGATCTCTTTCATTTGGTCCACCCTGAAATTTTTTAATGTACAGTTAAGTTTATTACCCTTGAACATAAAAGTATATTAAATTGAATTATTTCAATCTTGCCTCATGAAAATATTTTTATTTTTTGTAATCTTTATTTCTGCAAGCTTTAAAAGCTTTGTATGACTAATTTGAATCAATATTATAGTGTTCATTCATTACATCATACTGAAAACAAATCTATAAATATGGAGATACTCAAGGCCATCTATGGATAGTTTTCGATAGGCCTGAATTAAGCAAAAGTTACCTCCCGTTAGTCGCCTTATTGGAGGTCGACTCAGAGATTTTCCCTCTTTGTCTTACCAAGTTTAAGAGGTTGTAGCAGAAATATTTGGTGGAAAATCTTTAATACTGTAAACCAGTTATTATACGCGTCATTTTTTATTCGCGACTGACCGTTATATAACTAATCCGCGACGATTTATTTCCGCGAACAAGTGGTCACATTTTTTATTTCAACAAGTATTTTTTGTTTCAAATTAAAATTTTATATCCGCTCATAAACTACGTAAAATGAGTACTGCTTACACATTATTCAAGACATTCTGTGTGTTGCATCCATTTAAAATCTCATATCCGCCCATAAAGTGGGTAAAGTGTTCCCATGAGTATACTTCTTCCATGTACGCATTATTCACGACACTCAAATGAAAATCAGGGAAAAATCTAGGAGACAAAAGTTGATTTAAAACTCTCAATTGTAAAAGTGCCTCATACTAATTAGGTAATCTATGCTTTCTTAGATCTACATAGCCAAAGGGCAATTATTGTAAATGATTTGGACAGAGCAGAACTGGGTTATAATTAGTCGTAACTATCCAGGCTATCTCTAACTTGTCTGTGACAATAAATGAACGACAATAAGACAAGCTGAAATAATTAATGACATTTAAATAATTTTTAGACAAATAGTTTTAGATTTGCCATTCATTTTTATATTTTTTCTGAATATTTGTAATTAACTTTCAACTGTTCCTGGTACACTAAGGTTCTTCCGTGATTGCTTATTGAACCGTCGGGATCGATATTCAAAAAAGGGCAAATAGCTCTAATCATACCACATGAGAATTTTATTATTGAACAACTGGTTCGCGACGATAAATATCCGCGAGCAGAGGTTACTCGCGGAACTCGCGGATATTTATCGCACGCGTATAATACTTGGTTTACAGTAAATAATTTTTTTTTTAATAAAGGAGGCTCCAAAAAATTTATATACTTCAGAAAAATTATGATTTCTAATTCAAAATAGCAAACATAAAAATTTTTAATTGGTTGAACAATGAAGGAATATGAGCATTTGGACCTCCAGTATGGTGGCCGATGGGAAATAACTCTCGCTAAATTCTGGTCTATCGAAATTAAACTATCTTTACCTAGAGAAAAACATGTTTGTTGATAACTATTCTAGAAAATGATTTTTTTAAATTGTCCTAGTTATGATCAATGTATATTATACATTGATTAATATAACAACAGTGTGCTATATTTAATAGATAAATGCTCAAAGTGAAAGAAAATCTTATTATTATAGACAATATTCTCAACCCTCCAATCAAGAGTCTGAAACTTTTTGAAAAAACGGAACTTTTACGTAAGAAAACTTGAATATAACTGAAATGTGTATTGGGATAATGTTAATTGTTTATTTGTTGTATTCATGCGATTTGTGTGTTAATATGTTCATGGTGTTGTCAATAGATAGTTTTCGATTGACCTAAAGTTACCTCCCGTTGGTCGCCGTATTGAAGGTCGACTCAGTGAGTTTTCCTCTTTGTCTTACCAAGTTTAAGAAAATATAGTATAAATATTTGGTGGAAAATCTTTATCAAATAATTTTTTTTAAATAAAGGAGGCTTCCAAAAATTTATATACTTTAGAAAAATAATGATTCCTAATTCAAAATCGCAAATATGAAAATTTAAAATTGGTTGAACAATGAAGGAATATGAGCATTTGGACCTCCAGTATGGCGGCCAACGGGAGGTAACTTTTGCTAAATTTAGGTCAATCGAAAACTATCTATAAATAATCTGAATTGAATTTGATCTTTATTATCACATCACAGCTTTGGTGTAAATCCCTTTGCATTCTTTAAAATCTAATGTAACGGTAGAGCACCTGACTGGAGATTCAGGGGGCCCAGGTTCAAATCCCAGTCTGGCCTGCTGCATAAATTTCTCCTCTCCCATTACACTATATGGGGCATATTCTAAACTCTCTTAAGACACAAATAGAACTTTAGTTCTTTTATCATAGACCACTCTTGACTTAAATGATAGTCATGGACTTTTGTCTTACCTTAAAATGCATATATATCATTTGGGATTGACATTTCAAGTGTTTATGGACACCTCAAGTCAAAATGAGATGTTGCTGAAAATAATTGTTTTTGTAATTGTTTTCCCAAATAAGACGAAAACTCAGGTTGTGTTGTTGAGGGTTCTTTTTAATATGTGAAAGTATAACTATAGATGGATAAACAACCCAAGTTGTGGACCTAGGCTGTCCTATAATAAATCAGGGTGTCACATCTAAGCTCTAGCTTGTCCAAACCATATCTGATTGTAATCAGGTCTTATGTCCAGTCAAATGTTTATATATTTCAAAATGTATATCAGACAATAGGATATCTCAGCACTCTGGCTTATGGCTGGATTCAAAGTGAATTTAAAAAATAACAAAAGAAAACTCACTAAGGAATTTGACCTCAATGACCTAACAATAAAAACTCTCCACTACAAGAATAGCCAATCGACTCAATCGCATCATCTCAGGTCTTTCCGTCAGAGGTCGGAAAAACAACCTCGAATGTATTAACATCACCGGATGTTAAAAATTTATACATTTCCTGTTTAGTCAAATATAGAATAAACGGAGTTAGAAGTCCCTTCTACAGTATATTTTAGGTAATATCATAACATCGAATAAAGTTAAACTCCATATTCCACAGATGAAAAGTCTCCATGCATTTATTTCAAAAATTGTGAAAAGGGAGGGTTGTCATGGCGGCTACCATATACATTCGAGGTCGTTTTTCCGCTATAGTCGGAAAGGCCCGAGAAGTTGCGATTGCCAATCGACTATGCTTGACCTAAACTGGTTCTCCTGAAAACTACCTGAATGAATTAAAGAGTTCTAACTAAGAAAAGATAACTCTAAATCTAAAATAATTACTACCATGCAGTGTGTGAAGTAAGTTTAGTAAATGTAATTATCAATG
Source organism: Saccostrea glomerata (assembly GCA_003671525.1). Taxonomy (NCBI): domain Eukaryota; kingdom Metazoa; phylum Mollusca; class Bivalvia; order Ostreida; family Ostreidae; genus Saccostrea; species Saccostrea glomerata. The sequence goes on from PRKT01000113.1 coordinate 512,047, forward strand.
GAGTTTAAGTTTAAATTCATATCTATTTATCTATTTATGGCAGCAAGTTTGTTTATTAAATTATTTCAAATTTAATTTATTTACAGTTTAAAATATAACAAATAACCCATTATTACATTTTAATGATCAAAACAGAGACATTTAATTTTAAAAAGATGGCGTTTTGTAACCAGAAAGCACAGATAACTATATTCAGTGCTATATTTAACCACCATTTGACTTTAGTTTAAGTATGTCAGTAAGTACACATTTGAGACATTTTTTTCTGACGCATAGAGAAAATTCGAACTTAACATACCAATACGTAGCTCTCGAACAGGAGCCTCAGAATCATAACAATTTATGATAAAGCTCCATTTATTCACAGAAATTTAGTGTGTTTAAATTACCGAATATGAATCATCTCCATCTTTATCGCTGCTGTCGCTGAAACAACAACCCATCGTCCACTTAGCGACCTTCACCTTGCATCACATGACATTAAAGTTACGCAGTTAAGAATATAAAAAAAAACATTTAAAGAAAAATATAACATTATCTTATCATTGTTTAGAAATGAAAATAAAATTTAATCCCGGAATATCATTACCAAGTGTCATATATTTAATTCTTATATCTTTTTTCTTTATTATTAGCTGCGGCATGTAAATATGTCTGCGCCCATGTTGACAAACATGAAATTACTCTGTTCAAACTGTCAAAGGTTTTTGCAGCGATTCAACGCTAGGCGATTGTCAAGTGGATGTACAAATGGCAGTGTTTTAAAGGTCATTACGATACTGCTGCTGATTTGTTAGAGAGAAATATTAATTAACTATGTTTTCAGCTATTTTGTGCATTGTCTACAGGGCCTGCCGTTAAAAAACATACTTAAGTCTGAGAATGCTCTCAAGTCTGAGAATTTTCTCAAATCCAAAATTCTCAGACTCAGCGGCCTTCATAGAAAAGTTGAGAAAAAATAAAAATTCCTTAAACTCTGTTTTATTCTCAATTTCTCAGCTGAGTAATTCTCAAGACGAGTTGAGATTTTTTTTTCAGAATTCTCAAAGTTTTATGACAGCGGACCCAGGTCTACTGTCAGAGATCTCAGCAAGTTACATGTAACTATGTGTATCTGACTATCTGTGTATAGCACTAACAAGTGACAAGCTTATTTTCTAAAATGATAGACGAGCTAGCAGCACAGTAACCATCATAACACAAGTACTACTGTTATTTTAATTTTGAGATAAAAAATAAGAGATCAGTAGGGCATAAGCAACTTCTTTAGAATAACAAATCCATAGTATGTCATACAGTAATTTGAACGGTTGAACCAAAAGCCTTTACAAATATCCCAAAGCATATTAGCAGTGAAAATAGTTTCATTTTTGCTAGGACTTTCAGGTGTGAGCAAATATGTGAGTCATTTAAAAAGGAATACTCGTGCTTGACTTTACAGTAGGATCTTTTGGGAATACTACTGCATAGAAATTGTACCATGTCAATTTTGTTTTATCATCTGGAAGCAAAGCTGCAGAATTGTGGCATTATGGTTTTATATATTAGTCTTTGATCATATAGCTTCAAATCCTGTAATGCAAAAAAGGTGTAATTTATGGTGCAAGATTTTCTGTGCACAGTAAGGGAGAATTTCTCAACTTTTCAGCATTGGTCAATCATCTACCTTTCATTCCCTAATTCTAAACACAATGGGTACATGTAGTTACTTTAACCAAGATGTTCATATAATTACTTCCCAACTTTTATAGTCAACTCTACAGACAGATTTACTGGCTTTTTTTTTTTTTAAATTGTCAGATGGCACAAAATTCAAAACAAGCAATTTTATCAGTCTTGGGAAACAATTATAAAGGGTTGGGAGGTGGATAAATTACACAAGTTAAATATAAAATGGGTCTTGAACTAGATAGTGAAAAGTATGAGGCGCCGTTTTAATATTTTTGAGGTATTTTCTGATATCAAAAAAGAAATTATTGATATCAATAATTCGAATTCTTGATATCAAAAACTCATTTTCTGATATCAAAAAATCGAATTTTTGATATCAAAAAAATCATTTTCTGATATCAAAAAAGAATGAAGAATTTTTGATATCAAGAAATACATTTTCTGATATCACAAAATTGATTTTGTGATATCAGAAAATAAACAAGATTTTTTTATATCAAAAAATGGAATTTCTGATATCAGAAAATCATTTTTTGATATCAAGAATTCGAATTTTTGATATCAGAAAATGATTTTTTGATATCAGAAAATGATTTTCTGATATCAAAAAATCGATTTTTTGATATCAGAAAATAAGAACCAAGTAAAATTACGATCGTTTAATGAATGATCCCTGTTATGAACTTTCAGCTTCCTGTCACACAAATTGTTGCGAACTTCGTTGGGTTCTAACAAGTTTAGGGCATGTTTGGATATGTTAGGATGCCGTCGTCATTTGTACATGCTTCTCATAAGTTTAAGACCTGTCTTGTTATAAGGATGCCGTCGTTCTTTTGCACTATATTGACTTTATTTTAAGTATTTATTGTGCACACACAACTTAAGCAACAACTTTATGGATAACTCCGACTTCACCTTGAAGACCACACAACGAGTACTTGCTGGTCAGCTGTGATGTTACATCACTTTACACATTGACAAATATGCAATTGGAAAATCTAATGGCTGCTGTTGATAGGGGTAACAGAGAAATTATCAGTCTAAGCCCGAGCTACAGCACACTTAGATTGTTGCCGATAAACAACGATTTCTTTCTATTTTACACTTTAGTGTCTGGACATGTGGTTAACGAATACACGTTTTCTAAACATTTACTGTAGCCCGAACCCGATCCAGAAACAATGATAATTTTTACAAAGAACATGGATTATTTACTCAGATTTATCCCAAAAACTAAAAAGTAATATGTTTGAATTCCATGCAAATAAATATGACCAAAAATATCAAAAACACTTATTAAATTCTTCCATTAAAAAATATCATTAAAAATCTGATTTAGATTAACAAATTTTAGTAGAAAGCAAATCTGGCACTGAAGTTCGGCATTTTCTACAGATCAAGGGAGTATTCATTATGTATGTGAAGATTCTTCGTCATTTTATTTTATTTTCTGATATCAAAAAATATATTTTGTGATATCAAGAAATCAATATGAATTTCTGATATCAAAAAATCATTTTCTGATATCAGAAAATCGATTTTTTTTTATATCAGAAAATGATTTCTTGATATCAGAAATTCGAATTTTTGATATCAGAAAATGAGATATATTTTTTGATATCAAGAATTCGAATTTTTGATATCAAAAATTACATTTTTGGATATCATAAAATCCCGAAGATTTTTTTGATATCAGCAAATGATTTCTTGATATCAGAAATTCGAATTCTTGATATCAAAAAATGATTTTCTGATATCAAAAATTCGAATTCTTGATATCAAAAAATCTTGTTTATTTTCTGATATCAAAAAATGTATTTTCTGATATCAGAAAATGATTTTTTGATATCAAAAAATCGAATTTCTGATATCACAAAATGATTTTTTGATATCAGAAAATACATTGAAAATATTAAAACAGCGCCCCATAGAAAAGTAGTTGATTGACCAATGCTGGAAAGAGAAGAAATTCACCCCCAACAGTGTGCAAAATTTCTTCTTTTTTAATTTAGAATGGAAACAATAATTTTTTTTCAATTTTTAATAGGGTTGGGTTCGCCATATCAGAAAACAGAAACATGTAACTTTCATTCATGTCAATGACGGGACCCAGTTATCCACAACACAGATTGTTGCAAATCCTAGATTATGTCCAAGGTACGAGTTTCTTGTTTAAAAAAATAAAATGAAAATTTAAGTATACCTCAGTTAGTTTATTATGATATAATTGGTGAAATATTTACAGCGAATTAACTGCGGGCAGTTGTATAACTGTGACTGGAAAATTTCAAGAAAGTATTGCCAAGAAGCAGAATATTGAGTTCCATGCAGAAGATATCAAAGTTCATGGCTTCTGTGACCTACAGGTAATACACAGATTCATTATAAACTATTAAAGTAATGGTAGATGTAAATTTGTTATCTCTCCTATGATGTACATTTTACAAGCTTATTACCTTATCTTCATTACAGCAAATAAATTACTGGTTATCTTCTTTATATATTGAGTGCAGTATATAACTATGTAAAAGAAATAAAGTCTTTTCCTGTATGATGGATACTTGCATACACATGCACTTGTATATTACCTGTGGTGAAAAAAGTTAATTTAAGTTCAATAGTTCTCAGTGTTTGAAATAAAATGTGAAAATTTTTATGAAATTGACTGTAACATTTTCAGAAATATCCTTTTCACTCGAGAACAATTCACTCTAATGATTACACAAGACAATACCCTCACCTGCGACCAAAAACAAGTCTCTTCTCCTCGGTAATGAGAATCAGAAACACCGCTACAATAGCTGTACACAGGTACTTCCAGGTATGTCAGGTGATGTCTTCAAGAAACTGCCACTCAAAATAAATCAAAATAAATGTTATCCAGTGGTTGCAAGTTATAGAAGGTAGATCACATAAGTATGTTTTAATGTTTTAGGAGAATGGATATATATTAATTCACACACCTATTTTATCATCCAATGACTGTGAAGGTGCAGGACAACTTTTTTCTGTTCAGGTAAATCTATATGTATTTACTGTCTATAAACTTCTTTTTTTTTTTTTTACTTTTGGAATGTGTTCACTGTTATGTATGCTTTTCTCAGACTTTATTGTACATAGAATGTAGAGTATTTTATCAGCAATTATAAAAATTGATATAAAACTTGCAGATTTCAGACAAACAAACTGAGAGCAATGAAAAGAAAACTGTCCCTGAGTTCTTCAACAGTCAGGCATTCCTCACTGTGTCAGGACAGCTCCATCTGGAGGCCATGGTGAGGTAACTCTTCAAACATCATAGCTGCTTCTCTTGATCACTTTTTGCAGTTAAAGGGGACATAATAATGAAGACAATAAGTATTTCTTTACAGTTATTGTCATTTTCCTGAAGCCTCAAGTATAATGTTCCTCTCCTTTAGATTTTATAAACACATATTTATCTACCCCGAAGTTAATATTTGCTATTGGTTAAATAAAGGTAATTTCGTATTTAGTTCAGCCAACAAAGACAGTTCATCATGATAAATATTTGCAAATGCATTCCCAACTTTAAAAAAAAAAAATCTCTTAAGCACATCTATATGCAAATTTTAGAATTATTTGATTAGAAAAATTGAAGTATTACAGACACATGATTGATAGAAAATCATCAGCATTCAAAAGTATCTATACCACGAGTAGTTGTCTAATGGATGAACATTCACAAAAATATCAGGACTGAAGTTGAAACAAATTAGTTATAATTAAAATAATGCTGCATTTCTTGTGTCATGGTTAAGTATTATATTTAGGCATGTCCTCTGAGTACAAAAGGTAAATTAAGTTTTATGTGAAATCACTTTTATTTCCTGCATTTTAATAATATATGTATATAATATTGTTTCCTGTAATTTGCATGACAGTGGGATCAGTAAAGTATACACATTTAGCCCCGCCTTCCGAGCCGAGAGGAGTGCCACCTCTAACCATCTAGCAGAGTTCTACATGATTGAAGCGGAACTCTCCTTTACTGACAGCTTAGAAGATATCATGCAGGTATGTACTTAAGGAATAACTGTCTTATTTTTCAATTTCATGATGTGATCAATCGATTGGCTTGCGTGATAATTTGCATAAACTCCGAAGGTGTTTATGCATAAAATTATCACGCAAGTCAATCAATTGATCATCGTCATGAAATTGAAAAATCTGACAGTTATTTCTTATGTTTACATGCTTTTGATTCCACCGATCCACGTGCTCAAGGCCCTGCTTCTGTCTAGCTATTTGTCCCGCCCTGCATGTGATTTTTTTAACTGCGCCTACATGTATTGATGAACCAATACATTGATGGGGAAATAAAGTACATTTACTTTTTGTAATTTTATCTCGGACAAAGACATTTGAAATGTAAATATAAAGTCATCAATTGTATCATTCAAGATACAGATGCTTGCTATGTCTGATATTCTTGAGTGACGAATTATTTTCTCAGTTAGTTCTTTTTATCATATCATACAATTATGCCTTGGTCATAATTTTTGTTTTCATCTTTTAAACTGGACTAATAATACTTGTTTGTATCAATTTCTGAAAATTCCTGGGTATATATAATCTTGACTTCAAATTTCTTATTTTTATGTTAGAAAGCTTTTCCCAACTGGATTTTTTTTATTCTATGATATTAGTTTATGTTAAACTACCATAAACAATGTGTCCTGAAATGGTCATGATTTTCGGCATTTGACATCTAAAGATATAAAACTTCATACAATAATGGTCTGTACCGTTGGTTTTAGAAGTTAAAATTTTGGCTTCTTTTGCATAACATTTATTTGGACTGAAACTTTATATTTTAATGTACAGGTAGATTTACAATATGATTTCACCATAGGAAAATATGTTTTGTTCCATTTTGATCTGAAATTATAGTTGACCTTTGAATTAACTGTGTGGTGTGAAAGTATTTTTCTGTTAACTGGTTTTGGGATTGATATGTACCTTAACTACTCATAATTTTTCATTGTTTAGTAGTTTTGACCTTGGTAGTGGTTAGAGTATTTGACTAGTGATAAAGGGGTCCTAGGTTCGATTTCTAAATCAATCATACATTGTTCTGTAGATATTCACCTGAGTAGCTTAGGTCTACTAGTAATGTCCGGGTCACAGGTTCAATTCCCAGGTCCAGCCATACATTTTCTCTAGTCTTGTTACAGTAACAAGCTTGATCTTAAAAATAATTCTTATTGATTCAGCTGATGGAAGGTCTTATAAAGTTCATTACTAAAGAAACCTTAAAAATTTCTTCAAAGGATATTGAATTAGTCCACCAGAGAAACTCTGTATCAGAGGATCGTATTGTAAGTATTTACAACTGTTTAAGTATGGATTTGTTAAAATTTTGTTGTTAGCTAACCATATACATGATGGAGTGTAAAGAGAGAAATTTTGTTCACATGACATGTTTTTAGAGTCTTAAGACTGACATTTTAATTTTTGCTTTTAGAAAGCCATTGAAGCAATGACAGACAAAGAATTTATTAGGTAAGTATTAATTCAGGGTACATTTATGTATTATTTCTTGCAATATTTATCTTAAAATGGAAGATTCTGCATAAATCTTTATCATTACAGACTTCCATATAAAGAAGCACTAGAAATTAATAATAACAACTCTGACACTTCAAAACTTAAGGTAAGTAACTCATAAGTTCTGGCAGCTTCTATGGTGTCCAAAGGAAAGACAGCACTTTTGTGGATTGCATAATTGTGACAAAGGAAATACAGATTAAGTGAAAGGCTCTTCAGCATCATCTAATAGCTTGGTTAATGCATCTAGTTTGTTTAACCACAAAGCCACATTTCAAGCAAACAAAAAAGTTTGTTGACATGCATTTAAAATTATTACCTGTAATGTGGAGTTAGTACTTACAAAACTTATAAGGAACAGCAGTTTGAGAAGTGTTGAAATACTGAGCTTAAAAATTTGCCTAATTAACATTAAAGATATATGACTTTATAATATCATGAGGTTTTAATGCAAGGGTTTGTCATGACCTTAACCCAGATCATTTTAGTTCAAGGTCAGTGGTAGAAAAGCATAAACCTCTTGTCTGGGCTATAACTTTGTAATAGAGAATCATTGAAGCTCATATATGTAACAAATATTGTTTCTGACCTGAGTGTTTGTCATGACCATGTCCAGGTCATTCAAATAAGTTCAAGGTCAGTGGTATGAATAATGTATATATTCATAATTCATAACGGGTTTATATTTTATGAAAAGTATCAGACCTGTTCACACAAAGAAAACTTGAATTGCTTTTGCATTGACAGCTTTTCACTTGTTTTTACTAAACCTCATAAGTCACCTACTTTTCAAAAACTTTAACCTTGCATGTCCATAATTTCTTAATGGTTGCAAGGGCTTTAATTTTTCACATGTATACATGCATTCCTCTTTGGGGTTACCAAGTTTTTTAATCTCAACATTGACCTTAGAATTTGGATTGCATTTGATCATGAGAACTTAAACTTTACCCTTTGCCAATAGCTGCCATATTGGGGCATCAGTGTTTCACTAACACATCTGTTTTGTTACCTTGGCATGGGGGAATATTCATTCTCTGAGAGTTTCTTTATCATATCACAAAATCAGTCTGTATTACTTTTTATACAGGGTTACTGCACTGATTCAATATACCAGGTAACTGATGAGTTGTAGCTGCATTTTATTCTATGTAAAAAAAAAATGTTGCCAGAATCTTAGGTGCATACTCGAGACCAAGACTTTTATTTTCTTTAGAAAATTGAATTTATTTCAGAATAGACCTTAGAATGTGTACTGGTCTTATGGCAACAATAAACAATTTCTTGGCATTCCCCTTCTAATTGTTGCATGAAAATACTTAAAAATATAGACTTTTATCAGTCAATCCAATTAATAGACATGAACCATAAATGAATTAGAGAGACAAAACTGTATATAGGGAAACTAACCTTGGGTTGATTCTTATTAACCTATCATTATCAGACATGAATATGAAGGATAGCAAATAATTTATATGTAAAATGGTCACATTACATATATATTGAAGACATACTGTAGAAGTACTTTTTTTCTATGTGGTATTAATTTTACGCAATGTACACAGTCATTTTGTCCCATAGTAAATAATACACATGTAACGTGTATACATGTACTGAGAATCTAAGAAATATGCGTAATTTTCTACAATTGGATGAAAAAGAAATAAAGATTCCACATGCAGAATTATGACCCTGTGGGAAAAAGTACATCTACAGCACCTAATGTTTGTTTCATTTGAAACACAGTTAGGTACTAAATTATAAATACCGGTGTAGTAGGTATAATATTTTGAAAGCGGGATATATTGAACCCGGTAAGAAAATTACATCACCACAAAATGACACCACAGCCTATGATATATTAATTCAGTATGTCAGAACTTATTTCTGATCGTTTTCATATTGTACGCTGTAAACTAGCATCCTTGGACTTGACAATAGTCCAACCCAGAGAAAATTGTCTTTCTGATTGAAATTCAAACTGAATGGCTTTTCCACTAACTCTCTTTTTGTCAGCAGGAAAAACAAAAAATCTCCATCCTCACTAATAACCTGAACAGAGTTGGTGACCAGATCGCTGACTAGAATATGAGCTTGGCTGTCTGTACTTATTCCATTTGGTTCAAATTCCTCTTCTAGAGGATGTCCTGAGTAATTGAATCGAAAGTCCCCTTTGTGGTTCGTGACCACTAGAGCTGCCTTGTAAAAGTCTGTGACAATCACGTCCAGGTTATGATTTTCTGTGATGTACTGGGGGTACTCATAAATCACTTGATTTTCATCTTTAAACCACCTCTCCTCACCCGATGTTGTATAACGCTTCAACATGGCCTTCTGATCAAGAGATTCTCTTTTCCACATGCCAATTAATAGATCTCTGTTGGAATGGCAAGAATAAATACAACACGGATTCCATGACTTTGGAATCAATATGTCTAAATCCTCAACTTCATTTTCTTTTGACACTTTCTTTATTTTCTTGTTTTGGTCAATGTAAATAAGATCCCCATCCTTTGAAATTGTATGAACTCCTAGGCCACCTGAGAGAGTTTTTCGACGTTGAAGTATACTGCCAATGTCATCTATCAAGTAAAGGTTACCATCAAAATCACTGACCCAGGCTTTTTCAGATGAAACTGAGGACACATGACTTGCCATGCTAGGCAAAGTGAATGATGTTGCTGATACAACTTGTGGTTCTTCTGGCTCATCTAGCTCTTCTTCATCAGATTCAGTGTTTAGGTCAATACCAGATTCACTTTGCCTTATACATGTATTGGGAATTGTCAATGTTCCAAAAAGGTTTTCTACATCCAAACTGTTTATTTCTTCTTCTGTTAAATCAGGAAAGTCCATCTCAATAGTTTCCAAGTGATAGTCATTCAAATCAAACATCATCTCCTCTGGCAATTGCTGATTTGCTATTTCATTTAATTTTTTCATCAAGTCAGAAATATATGCATCAACACATTTTAAATCATCTCTCGCAAAATCAGTCATTGATCTCTTGTAATTCTCAATTTCTGCAAGCTTACTTTGTAGGACTGAGTCAAGCAGACGATGGAGATGCTGAGATTTTGAATGCAAAGTGGAGCAAATTTTATTTACATCTGATAACATTTTTTCCAAATTGGTTGATATTATGTTCTTTTTTATAAGGCCCTGGGTCAGTTTTTCATTGATTTGTTTAAGTTTTTCAGGGAATGCCTCATGGATGTTTGTGAAACAGTGGTCTTTGTGTTCAGGACTTGTTATACAGTCTACACAGACAGGTACCTGGCATTGTTGGCAGAAAAGAATGGGATGCTGGTTCTCATGTTTAATGCATGTCTGTTTTCCTGTTGCCTGGTTTGGCGAGGGTACAACATCCTTAAAGGGGTCTTCTCCTAAATTATGAATGAATTTTTTACATAAATTATCTGTATTAAAGATCTGGTGTAAAAAATAAAATCAGTACTGCTATTATTTTTTTTTAAATAATATTAGGGCTTCCAGGACATTTGATGATTAAATACTTTTTTTTCTATTTTTACTCTTATTGTCTACAAAATTCATTCATTTATGTATATGGTAATACCTGTACATTTTAAAATGTCTATTGATCCTGAAAAAATGGTTAAGGTGTTTATGATGATACTGATTGCAACCCATTTCTGATTCAACAACAAATCTTCCATTTTTTGTGCTGTTAGTACAATATGTATTTTTAGCTCCGAAACTTGCCACAAAGTATCCTTGGGTGAAGGGATTTCAATTTGTACAAATTAAGGGCCATGCCTTCTTCCAAGAGGGATAATTATGATTTGGCGAAAAATTAAATTTTAAAAATTTTAAATTTAAGTTTAATCTTTTAAAAGTCTTTTAAAAATCTTCTTCTCAAGATCCAGGAAAGCTGAAACTCATGTGGAATTATCTTCAGGTAGTGCAGATTCAAGTTTGTTCAAATTATGACCTTCTGGGGGTAGGGCGGGGCCACAATGGCTTATCAAAGTTTTACATAGGAATATATAGGAAAAATCTTTAAAAATCTTCTTCTCAAGAACAGCAAAGCCATGATTGGTGATATTTATATGGAAGCACCCTCAGGTGATGTAGATTCAAGTTTGTTCAAAACATGACCCCCGGGGGTAGGACGGGACCACAATAGATGATCAAAGTTTTACATAGAAATATACAGGAAAAATACTCTTCTCAAGAACAGTAAAGCAATGATTGGTGATATTATATGGAAGAACCCTCAGGTAGTGTAGATTTAAGTTTGTTCAAAACATGACACTCGGGGGTAGGATGGGACCATAATAGATGATTTAAGTTTACTAAGAAGCATCCTCAGATAGTGTAGATTCCATTTTCAAATTGTAACCCCTTCCCCTTACCCCTTCTGCCTTTTAGGAGTAGGTCACCACTGATGCATTTAAGCTTTTTAATGCTAAACTGATTTTTGCTTTTTGCTAGCCACAGTACTCAGGTGAGTGGTGTGGCCCCTGGGCCTATTGTTTAGTTTATGTGATAAAATTTAAATTTAACAAACTAGATTATACATGTATTTCAATTAGTTTACACATCAAAGCTTACATAAAATAAATTATGTAATTTATTTACCATTTTCCTGTGTCAATTTTTCATCATTCAGGTACACAACCAAATCTTCAGGTTCAAGGTCAAAATTGGCAAGATATGGAGGAAACAAAAGTACCTCCAGTATCTGTTTACCAATCTCTCCTCTCTCCAAGTCCTGTCTGTAAAGGTTATAGCCTCTCTCTGAAGTAAAGGTCAACTTAAGAAGTAAGCTTCCTTTAGAGCTTTCTAAAGAAGCAGTGTAATTTCTCTTTAGCTTCATGGTAAATCGGAAAAATCTGGCCAAGATGTTCATTTTATTTTCTTCTCGTAAATTGGCATAAGCTTCTATCTTATGTGTTAAATCACTAAAGAATGGATCAGATGCCAGTCTTGAGCTTTCCACATTTTCCTCTCTTATGAAGTCTTCTATTGATTCATAAAGTTGTTCTAAGGATGATTCAGATGTGTTTTCACGAATGCTGTCGACCATACTATTCAGAATGTAGACATTGCTTTCTGTTAATGCTTCTGCCAGTTTCCTTTTCCCTGGATTTCTGGTTTCAATCCTGACTGTTTCTTGTGAAGAAAGATCAACAAAATCAGATCAAAGTTTTAAAAAAATGTAAATTTTACATTTATCTTTGAAATCTGTAGGTGGCTTTATATATACATGTATGAGTTATTTTTTACTTATATAGGGAGAGCGCATATAAATATAAGTTAATTAATAGGGCATCTGTATTTTGATACAGTTAAAACTGAACACTTCTCATAAATAGGCACCGTCAGACGGGTATATAAACTGTCCAATTTCGTTACACCCGATTGCACACTCGAAACTCATGGCCGACATGTAGTACTCCTTTTGTTAGCTGCAGATCTGTAGCTATCCGAAAAAATATATATTGATAGACCGGATAGCTACAGTGCCACCCATTGAAAAAACTGTATATTTATTGCGCACGAAAAAGTGCGCTCGGTTGTTGATTAATTCTTCCAAATTCTTACCTCAATTGCAAAAAAGTGAAGATTTCAAAAGGTTTCTCTCTCCTCTATCAAGTACATTCGTAGTTGACATCTGAACGAAGCATATTGGACCGAATTATCTTAGAAATTAAAATGGCAGTATATATAATCAAAATGTTCGATGATTACAATATCAGGGTCAGGAGGACTATTAAAAACAATTATGACGAATGTTTTGTTGTGGAAAGAGTCAAAGAATATGTTAGGAACACACGGTTAGTAATATTTTGAGATTACAGTTTTAGGTACATGGAGAAATAAATCGAAAACCGAGCGCACTTTTTCGTGCGCAATAAATATACAGTTTTTTCAATGGGTGGCACTGTAGCTATCCGGTCTATCAATATATATTTTTTCGGATAGCTACAGATCTGCAGCTATCCTTTTGTGGTCTTAGATTTTTTTGAGTTTATTTCTTGTTTTTATGTGCATTGTCTGTTTGTAAATAATGTATTGACCTGTATTTTTCATGACACTTTTGTCCTGTTTTGGAAAAAATATGTAAATTTGATAATTTCATGGAGATTGAGAAGCACGCAGAGTAATTTGTATGTTTACACTCGTCAGGTCTCTACAGTGAAATACTTTGAACTGATTAGCGATCTGCTCCTTATATACTTGTTGTAGGGAGAGCGTTGAAGAACAGGAAATATGGCGGACTATGCCTATTTATGAGCAGTGTTCAGCTTTAATTGATGCATTTTTTAAAAATTATATTTTTTAATAAAAAGAAAAAAACATCGTGGATCCATGTCAAAATTACTGAAAAATATTTATGTTGTGATTATATATCTATTATCATGATCAAAATATTTTTTGTTACTGTAACCAAGTTTCTTTTGTATTATTTTAATTACAAGGGTTTGAAAACTTGCAATGGCCAAATTTTGAGTTTTACAATATCAGTTCAACATGTTGATAACCAGTACCTTCCATAAATCTTTTCATATCTTGTATCAATTCTCTTGTACTTTTATCATCCTCAATGAGCTCCTTCATTTTGTTCTTATACATTTCTTCTGTAGCTGAATCAATGGTACGTTCTTCAGCATTCTGCAGTCTTTGCACATACCGGAAACTGTTTCCCAGTCGAGTTTGCATTCTGTTACAAATGTCAGATATTGTTGACCAGTATTCTTTGAACTGAGTTTCTGTTAAAGAAGCTACAGAAGAATGACCAATCACAGTATTCCTAATGAGACGGATTCGTTCGATGTCATCTCCAAAATTTGTTTCCCCTTGATCTGGCATTTCTGAAATTCCCCATCCTTTTGTGGGTTTCTGAATATTTGAACAGAGATTCCGCAAAAGTGTATATAACAGGTTAATATCAAAGTCTTGGTAACCTTGGGTCTGAGCATTGTGAATTTTATCCATTTGATCTTGTCGAATGATGTTGAGCAAACTTTTCTTTTGCTGAACTGCATTTAATATCTGACTAGGCAAGATTTCATTTGTTAGCACGTCCCGTAACACCGGTGTCAGTTCCTCAATGATGACCAAACCCAGTCTAACAAACCTTGTCCTGTCTTCAGCAGATGTTACTTTGCTTAAGGCCATCCTAAATTAACACTAAAATCTAAAGTATAAAACAAAATACAAAGTTGTTTATATCTATGAATATGTGACTAATATCTATCACAAATCTAATTAAATGATAGACCAAAAAGAATGTGGGTGCCCTAGCTGGTGTCATCTTTTCTATATTCTTTCATAATTTTTCTTGGAACTCTGTTATGTGTTGTTATAATATTAAGTACCGGGTAGGTTTGAAAGAAGGAAAACCTTGTTAAACCTTTTATATATGATGCAATAATCAGGGTATCTCGTATTAATCAAAAGACTGCAAATTACCCGGTAGTGTACCTTACGGTTGAAGAAGGACATCTACATGTACAGGCACAAGGTCAGCTGGTCAAAGCTAAAGGCTCTCAACAGTAGATGTGGATAAGACTGTGTATGTGAGTTAACTCTTTTGAGAAAACTTTTTAAACAAATGTACACTTTCTATAGGAATGAAAGGGATGTGTAATTGCCAAAATCCAATGAAAGTATTACAGCTAGTATTTTACTACACATTACTTTGAGGTTTATTGATTATTCAAAGTGGATGAGTGTGGGTTAACAATATGGGGTCAAAATTTTCATGGAAAAAAGAGGGAAAAGTAACTTTTTTGAAATCTGGATGCCTTTAAAGATGATCAGGGCTAAAATGAATCAATATAGGCATTCACATTAGCCCATGGACCTCTTGTTTGTGACAGAATGTAGATAATATGGATCTAAACTTTTTATGCATGCATGCTTTACTTTGATAGATGTAAATGTAGACAGAAATTATCTTTTTCAAATTAAAGTACGTTCCTTAGAATCAACAGAGTTCAGTGTAATATGTCAATACTTTTTTATTGCCAAAAAATGTAAAGCCTGTACTTAAAAAAACACACACACACACAACATTAATTTTTCAGTTAAAATTCAGATACAACAAAGTAGGCTACTTTCATTTTCAGACATTTGTTAAGTTTGCTGCTCAGGTAGATACATGTATTTAAACTATACATAAACCCATTCAACAATCGTAGAATACCCACATTCATGACAAGTTTAGCGACAAGTTTATTAAAATGAAATATGATATCAAAAGCTAATCTAAGGTGATATAGTATTCTGTATCCAGCAATTTTTTTTAATTATAGCTGGTACATATCTCAAAATTGTTCTGCTTTAAATGGAAAAATTATATATCTTGTTGGAACATTTAATGTATGCATGCATGGTTTTATTTAAATTGGACAGATTTGTTTTTTATGTTTTTTTTATGTTACCTTTTAGCGAGCCTCTAAATGACTTCTATAGAGCCGCTACAAGATATCTGATAATCTAGGTTGCCTCCATGTTGTCAGATAAATAGAGCATGCGCATTCCTCATATTAGACTCGTCAAAAAGGTGGTGGATCATATATAGGACAAAGGGGGAAGTTAAAGCTATTAAGATTAAGAAGTTTCAAGTTTCAGTAATTCAAACATGTCAGTGAAACTTAATAACTGCATGCAGTTTCAACAATTCAGATACATGTATACAAATCTTAGATTATGATTGAAAACCCTAGCTGATATAAACTTATCCTGTATTAATTGAAACATTTATGTCAATTTCAATCCAAATTTGGATTAATTTTTCTAAAACATGAATAGCTGAAAAATCTTTCAAATAAAATCAACAACATTCAACTGCTGAAGCAAAGGTGCACAGCGAATTTCTTCCCATATACTGTAGATTCCTTAATTTTCGCGAGTACTTATTATCACGAGACGGCTCTCTAACGTCAAATCACGATAAAAATAATTCGCGAATGGACGCTTGATCGATAGAATGTACATGGATTTAAGAAACATAAAAATAAAAACGACTTATTTTATTTCGCGAGTGTTGCTTGGAAGATGCTTCTAGAGTGTTTCATTGTACCAGTCAAAGTTTCAGATGCTGCAATTTCAGCAAAGGATTGACCAGGTTAATGTTTTTGGAGCAAGTTAACATTTTTGGTGCAGTTTTTGGTGTAGGTCTCACTTCCAAGGAACTGTAAGCCCTATGTTGACCAAACTTGCACAGATGATACACCTAAGATGCACATTACCAGGCTTGCTTCGGATGCTGAATCTGACCTACATTTTCCGGTTGAGTGAACAGGTTAATGTTTTTGGTGCAGGTCTCATTTCCAAGTAACTATAATTCCTATGTTGACCAAACTTGCATGGATGTTACATCTAAGGATGTACACTACAAAACTTGATTTCGGATGCTGAATCTGACCTACATTTTCTGGTTGAGTGAACAGGTTAATGTTTTTGGTGCAGGTCTCATTTCCAAGTAACTATAATTCCTATGTTGACCAAACTTGCATGGATGTTACATCTTAGGATGAACACTACCAGACTTGCTTCGGATGCTGAATCTGACCTACATTTTCTGGTTGAGTGAACAGGTCAATGTTTTTGGTGCAGGTTTCATTTCCAAGATACTATGAGCTCTATGTTGACCAAACTTGCATGGATGAAACATCGAAGGATGCACATTACCAGGCTTGCTTCAGATGCTGAATCTGACCTACATTTTCAGGTTGAGTGAACAGGTTAATGTTATTGGTGAAGGTTTCTTTTCCAAGTAACTATAATTCCTATGTTGACCAAACTTGCATGGATGATACATCTTAGGATGCATACTACCATACTTGCTTCGAATGCTGAATCTGACCAACATTTTTTGGATTAGTGAACATGTTAAAGTTTTTGATGCAGGATTCATTTCCAAGTAACCATGAGCTCTTTAATGACCAAATTTGCAAGGATGATACATCTAAGGTTGCATTCTACCAGTCTGGCCTTGGATGCTGAATCTGACCTACATTTTTGGGGGGATGAGTAAAGAGGTTTAAGTTTTATGCAAGTTTCATTTCTAAGTAACTATTAGCCCTATGTTGTGCACACTCGCATAGATGATACATTTTAGGATGCAATGTCACTAATTGGATTTGCTTCGGATGCTGAATTCAACATACATTTTCCAGATAATGGACCAGGTAAAAGTTATGGGTGCAGTAATCTGCAGTTCTATTACCAAGAAACTATAAGGCTTATATAAACCAAACTTGCCCAAATGATGCATCAAGGGATGAAAACTCTCAAACTTGCTTCAGATGCTGGATTTTAATCACATTTTAGTGATGAAAAACAAGTTTGAAGTTTTCATATAGGTCTATTCCAAAGTATCAGATCAAAAATGCATAAATTTTGCATTTTTCAATGTACACTTTTTGTTGGGTAATTGTGTGACTTTGCCTTACTTAAAGACAACATTTGTTGAGGCGAGCTCTGTAACCTCTGATTACCTATGTTTTGGACCAGCTAGAGATTCTTTATCTCACATGATGTTATTTAAATGATTTATGGTGATATACAGCACAAAGTAATGTACATGTATTCCATTGGGGAATTCACCATGTAAAATGCTGATGTGGGGGTTTAAATATCTGTATGATATGTAAGTATAAAGTGTAGATGTACCAGGGAAATCACATCATCGGCTACCAGTCTAGAGTGGGTCTGAAGGCAACTTGATATGTATAGTTTCAAATTTGTTATGTCATCCCCATTTAAGGACATATGGTCGGGGCATTTAGTGTTTGTCATGTCTGTCTTCCGTCCTATCCTTCCATCCTTCTGTCTGTCCTTCCTTCACACTTTGTGTTTAGCTTAGTTTCAAAGAAACTATCCAAGATATTTTCATCAAACTTTATTTTCTGATAGACATTGATGAGAGCTATTCAATTGCATCAGCATTTTTTAGGTCACCTGAATAACTCAGGTGACCTATTGCTATCTGTTTTCGTCCGTCGTTGTGTGTCGTGTATCGTGTGTCATGTGTTAACATTTGAACATTTTCAGCTTCTTCCCTGAAACCACTGAACCAATTTCAACCAAATTTGGTATACAGCATTTATAGGTAAAGGGGAACAAAAATTGTATATTTCATGGTCCCCGCTCCCCAGGGGCCTGAGGGATGGGGCCCAAACCACTAAAATTAGTGCAATCTTTAAAAATCTTCCTCTTTACTCCTGGATATCAAGCAGGCAAACTGTTGGTATTGAGTCCTCTACCAAAATTATGAAATTCATGGCCCCAGGGTCAGGGGTTCTAGTGCTAGGGTGGGGCTATATAGATTATATAGTGAAATGGCATTATTTCTTTAAAAATCTTCTCTGGTCCTGGGTATTAAATAAACTAACTAAGTACATAGTTATGATGAGCAAGAGTGCCTTTTCCAGATTTGTGAATATTATGGCCCCAGGGTCAGGGGTTCTGGTGTTAGGGCGGGGCTCTATTGATTATATTGTGAAATGCATTTATTCTTTGAAAATCTTCTTCTCTGCTTTCTGGGTATTAAATAAACTAACTAAGCACATAGTTATGATGAGCAAGAGTGCCTTTTCCAAAATTGTGAATTTTATGGCCTTTGGGTCAGGGGTTCTGGTGTTAGGGCTGGGCTCTATTGATTATATAGTGAAATGCATTAATTCTTTGAAAATATTCTTCTCTGGTCCTTGGTATTAAATAAACTAACTAAGTACATAGTTATGATGAGCAAGAGTGCCTTCTATAAAACCATGAACTTTATGGCCCCAGGGTCAGGGGTTCTGGTGTAAGGGCGGGGCTCTATTGATCATATGGTGAAAATGCATTTATTCTTTGAAAATCTTCTTCTCTGCTTCTGGGTATTTAATAAACTAACTAGCACATAGATATTATGAGCAAGAGTGCCTCTTCAAAAATTGTTAATTTTATGGCCCCAGGGTCAGGGGTTCTGGTGCTAGGGTGGGGCTCTGTTGATTATATAGTAAAAATGCATTAATTCTTTGAAAATCTTTTCCTTTGCTTCTGGGTTTTTAATCAATGATCCAAGTATATATATTTATAATGAAGAAAGGTGCATCTAGCAAAATTGTTTTTTTTATGCCCCCTGGGTCAGAGGGGTGGGGGTGGTTGGGTTGCATAGTCTGAAAATAAATTAATGCTTTGAAATCTGCTCTTTGGTATTATTCAACCATTTTATGATAAAATTTGCAAAATTATGAAATATGTGGCCCCTGGGTCAGTGTTTCCTTTGGAGTGAGGTGCACAACTGGGTATAAAGTGGAAGTCCATTTTCTCTTTGTTACTCTGATCTTCCTCTGGGTATTAAGGAAATAGAGTAAGCATGCTTAGTGAATCATTATGATCTTAAAATTGTGAATTGTGAATATCATGGCCTCTGGTTTAAAACACGAACCAAATTTAATTGTTTAAAAGTGTTGCACAATACTCAGGTGACCTATAAGGCCCGTGGGCCTCTTGTTTACATTGGCCTCACTTTTCTTTCATTAGTGTGTAGCTCAGTTTTATGCATACCATTCAAGATGATTTTATCAAACTTCACATGTTGATACATACTGAATATATGAGAGCTAATCAGTTGCATCAACATTTTTTACCTTAAACGTTCCTTTGACCTTGACTTCACTTATATGAAATAACCATTTAGCTCAGTTTTAAAGATAGCATTCAAGATAGTGTTATCAAACTTCATACATTGAAGAGAGCTACCTGGTATTCAACTGCATTACCATTTTTGACCTTGACCTTTCCTTTGACCTTGACCATACTTTCTTTAAATAAGTGTTTAGCTCAGTTTTTTAAAAAAAAATCTTCCAAGTTATTTTTATCAAACTTCATATGCTGATACATACTAATGAGAGCAATTCAGCTGCATCAGTTTTGTTCCCCTAGACCTTTACTTTGACCTTGACTTCACTATTTTAAAATTAGTGTTAAGCTTGTAAGATATTTTTATCAAACTTCATATGTTGATACATACTGATGTAAGCAATTCAACTGCATCAACATTTTTGACCTTTGATCTTTCATTTGACCTTGATCTCATTGTTATCCAATTGTTTTTTAAGTCATTTTAAAGGAACCATCATAATATTTTTATACCTCCTGCAAACGAAGTTTGGGGGGGTATATAGGAATCACCTTGTCTGTCCGTCCGTCTGTCTGTGCAAATGTGTCCAGTCCATATCTTTCATACAGAGTAACATTAGAATCTACTACTCTACACAAAGATTGCCCATGACCTAAGGGTGTGTCATGACCTTGACCCTAAGTCATTTGAGGAAGTTCAAAGTCACTGGAAGAAAGAATTAATAATTCGTGTCTGGTACATATCTTTCTTATGGATAAACTTGGTAGGTTCTAATTTCACACAAAGATTGCCCATGACCTAAAGGTGTGTTGTGAACTTGACCCTAAGTTATTTGAGGAAGTTCAAGGTCACTGATAGAAAAATTTCATAATTTGTGTCCGGTCCATATCTTTCTTATGGATAAACTTGGTAGGTTCTAATTTCACACAAAGATTGCTTATAACATAAGGGTGTGTAATGACCTTGTCCCAAGGTCATTTGGGGAAGTTCAAGGTCACTGGAAGAAAAATTTCATAATTTGTGTCTGGTCCATATCTTTCTTATGGATAAATTTGGAAGGTTCTACACAAAGAAACAAAGAATCCTCCTGACCTAAGGGTGTGTTATGACCTTGAACCAAGGTCATTTGGAGAAGTTCAAGGTCACTGGAAGAAAAATTTCATAATTTGTGTCCGGTCCATATCTTTCTTGTGGATAAACTTGGTAAGTTCTCATTTCACACAAAGATTGCTTATGACCTAAGGATGTGTAATGACCTTGGGTCAAGGTCATTTTGGGAAGTTCAAGGTCACTGAAAAAAAGTGCATAATTCTTGTCTGGTCCGTATATTTAGTCTATTTTTTTCATTAGGCTGCGCCTTCGTTTCATTTATAAAAAATATAATGAGCAATTACATTTGCACTAAAATTAGTTTCAAACTTCATATGCTGATACATACTGATGTAAGCAATTCAACTGCATCAATTTTCAAGACATACTGATCAAATTTCATACACTAATAAAAATTTTCATGTTTCATTACTTATACACCCTAGACAGGGCATTCATGTCCTATGGACATATTTTTAGTTAAGGAATTTTTCACATTCTTTCTCATTTAACATGCTAATGAAGGCTTCTTTTTTTTACAGTGGGGAGATGATCTACAGAGAGCTCACGAGAAAGCTTTAGTAAAGCATTGTGGGAATGTTCCTGTATTCGTAACAGATTACCCAGAGGAGCTCAAACCCTTTTATGCTCGACAAAATCCAGACAACAGGACAGTAAGCATGAGCAATCTTTATGTCCTTTTAAATTAAAAAAGAGTCAATCTTGGTTTAACAATTAAACAAAGTCTTAGGGCTGGTACATGGTAATGCTTGTATTATAAGTCATAGAACTTAAGTTGTAGCCTTACTGTGTGTACAATCCTTATACACATTTTTTCGAGCCTTACAAGTCTGACTTAGGAATAGAACACTGCTCTATTTTTTAATACAAGACTTCATTTACATTTATTTCTTGACCAATGAAAACATTAACCCAAAGTTCAATCTATTTTTATAAAACCATATTACATGAAGGTATAATTTGAAGAAAACACAATACTTCAGTTAATTACCTTCCTCTTCTCACACGGTGCTCGTGGACAGGATTATCCTTACCCCCCCCCCCCCCCCCCCCCCCCCCCCCCCCTCCCACCCCTCAAACTTTCAATGCTAAAAAAATCTGATATTTTTCTTCATTTCTAATCTCTGACAATTTAATCTATATGTTTCTATTTGAAAATCACATAAATATATCGATCATATGCAAATTCTATACCCAGTGGTTTCACATATATATTTAAGTGGTTTTAGACTTATAAAGCAAGCCTTACCGTGTGTACCGGTGTAGCATAATATTTTGATACCGCGATATATTGAACCCGGGTTCAATATATCGCATAATATTTTGAACCCGGGTTCACATTTTTGCTGCGATATATTGAACCCCCATATAATATATCGAACCCCTACCTTGTTCATTGAAGAGGGAGGGGGTTCAAAATATTATGGCCATAAAATATTGAGTCCCCCTGCCCATTTAATGTAAGAGGGAGGGGGTTCAAAATATTATGGCCATAAAATATCGAGTCCCCCTGCCCTATCAAGTTAAGTGGTAGAGGGTTCAAAATATTATGGCCATAAAATATTGAACCCCAATGTCCTTTTAAGTTAACAGGGAGGGGGTTCAAAATATTATGGCCATAAAATATTGAGTCCCCCTACCCATAAATTTATCAAGGAGGGGGTTCAAAATATTATGGCCATAATATATTGAGTCCCCCTGTCCTTTTTAGGTAAGAGGGAGGGGGGTTCAAAATATTATGGCCATAAAATATTGAGTCCCTCTGGCCCTTTTAATTTATAAAGGAGGGGGTTCAAAATATTATGGCCATAATATATTGAGTCCCCCTGTCCTTTTAAATTAAGAGGTAGGGGGGTTCAAAATATTATGGCCATTAAATATTGAACCCCCATGTCCTATTAAGTTGAGAGGGAGGGGGTTCAAAATATTATGGCCATAAAATATTGAACCCCATGTCCTTTTAAGTTAAGAGGGAGGGGGATTCAAAATATTATGGCCATAAAATATCAAGTCCCCCTGCCCTTAAATTTATCAAGGAGGGGGTTCAAAATATTATGGCCATAGTATATTGACTCCCCCTGTCCTTTAATTTATCAAGGAGGGGGTTCAAATTAAGAGAAAAAGTTCTTGTGTCAGTCAGAACTTGAATAGGAGTAGCATTTAAAAAAAAAAATGTTTACAGACAGACAGATGCTGCTCTATCGGATAAACTATTTTCTGGTCTGTGACCAGTAGAGCTGAAAAGTATACAAACATTCAAAGAGAAGTAATGTATAACTATGAATAATGTATAAATACAGCTTGAATAAAATAAAATCTAATTACATATTTTATTATGCAAAATTTGATCCAAACATGCATACAGGGGTGAATTAAAAATATGACCAAACACATTTTAACCACCTCAATTTGATAGAAACAAGAACAAATGATGATGTTATTTTCACCTCCCAATTCCAATTTAAAGACCCCCATTGTCTGGTCAGGAGTGCAATAAAACTTAAAGAAAAATTAATAGGAAAATGTTTTTGGTCTGACCTCATAAACATTAATAGGAAATAATGCAAGATATAAACCATTTAAATAATTTCATGTGTTTTAATTTTTAAGTTTAAGAATAAAAATATTGCACTTTTTTTAGAAATAACTTGATGTCAAATATTTGAAAATTATTGCCTTCTCTCCAGGGTTTAACTTTCATTTTTACTGCAGTCAGAAGTGCAACAGTTACATGTATCAATCTTATTATTTATTTTCACTAAAATATAAATTGAAACTATTTGATGTAAATTATTTATTTTATAACTTACTGCTTACCAAGCTGAGAAAAGGTTATTGCATATTTTATGGCCATGATATTTTGAACCCCCCTCCCTTATGAATTAAAAGTGCAGGGGGACTCAATATTTCTATGGCCATAATATTTTGAACCCCCCTCCCTGTAAAATAAGAAGGACAGGGGGGGCTCAATATTTTATGGCCATAATATTTTGAACCCCCTCCTTGATAAATTAATAGGGCAGGGGGACTCAATATATTATGGCCATAATATTTTGAACCCCCTTCCATGTAAACTTAAAAGGGCAGGGGGACTCAATATTTTATGGCCATAATATTTTGAACCCCCTTCCATGTAAACTTAAAAGGGCAGGGGGACTCAATATTTTATGGCCATAATTTTTTGAACCCCCCTCCCTGTAAAATAAGGAGGACAGGGGGTCTCAATATTTTTTAACATAAAAGGACATAGGAAAATATTTTATGGCCATAATATTTTGAACCCCCTCCCTTATGAATTAATTGGGCAGGGGGACTCAATATTTTATGGCCATAATAATTGTACCCCCCTCCCTGTAAATTTAAAAGGATGGGGGGACTCAATATTTTATGGCCATAATATTTTGAACCTCCCCTCCCTGTAAAATAAGAAGGACAGGGGGACTCAATATTTTATGGCCATAATATTTTGAACCCCGGGTTCAATATTTTATAGGGGGGTTCAATATATCGCAGCGATATTTTGAACCCGGGTTCAAAATATCGCAGGGTTCAATATATTATATGACACCGGCACTTATTGAGATAACCTTGACCTTTAGGTGGCTGGTCTTGACCTTTTGATCCCTGGTGTTGGGGAGCTTTGTGGAGGGACCCTTAGAGAGGAGAGATATGATTTACTCCATCAAAAGTTAAAGTCTAAAAATCTCCTGGATGCTCTGTCTTGGTAAGTGGTTTTGCTTCCATCAGCCCCAGAAATGAAGATTAAAGCTGATCACATTCAGCTACAACCTTCACCCCAGAAGTAAAGCAGGGATATTTAAGGGGTTACATTTACTGAATATTGTTTTCTTTATTCTGAATGAAATTTGATTTTCTTTAATGACTTTTATCTTAATTTAAGGACAGATGATACAAACAAATTTTTTCTTTCAAAAAGATTAAATATCATGTCTCAAGTTTAGAAAAGTGGATGGTTCCTAGAATATTTTCTCCGAAGAACTGGAATATGAAAAAGACTTGGAAAATATTAGTAATATTTCTATGAAAAAACAAATATAGACAAATCACATTCAGTAAAGGTTTACAGGTGAAAATAAATTTCAGAATATGTTATCTTGGCACTAAAAGTGTAATATAAACTTAAGAAAAACATACCGAGCCAGGTGAATTTTATTAGGAAAAGCTAAATGGTAAAAATCAGCCTACGTGATATTGCAAATTTTTTGTCATTTCGATCTTCCTCTTAAAATTCACCTGGCTTGGTATATTTTTCTAAGGTTTATATTACACTTTTAGCGCCAGGATAACATATTCTGAAATTTATTTTCACCTGTTAACCTTTACTGAATGTGATTTGTCTCTATTCTTTTTTTATTGAAATATTACTAAAATTTTCCAAATCTATTTCATTTTCCAGTTCTTCGGAGAAAAGATTCTAAGAACCATCCACTTTTCTAAACTTGTGACATGATATTTAATCTTTTTCAAAGAAAAAAATTGTTTGTATCATCTGTCCTTAAAATGGTTAATTTTAGTCAACAACTCCATCATCAGTAGTCCATCATTTTTTTTTTTAATATTGAGTCCTCCATCAAATTATTAAAGGCCCAATGCAGGGTCAGGGGTTCTGAAGTTAATTTGGGGCTCTAATATCATAGTGAAGATACATAGTTTTTTGGGGAAATCTTATTAAGCAGATAAATTAGGTACATAGTTATGAATACCAAATATCAGGGTGATCTCATGCATATTTGTTAAATTTTTTGATGTGTGATGAGGGGAAACTCTATTGATTATGTATTGAAGATAGATATACAGTGTACATGAATATTGCTTTGAAAATCTTCTCTGTCCTTGCATGCTAAAAAGTATTTTACAAACAAGCTGAGTACCTAGTACTTAGATAAGATGCGCATTCAGAGCAAAGGTGCCTCTTCAAAAATTGTGAATTTCATGGCACCTAGGTAAGGGGTTCTGGTGTTAGGGTAGGGTTCTTTTGATTAATAGATAGTGAAAATACATTATTTCTTTGCAAATTTTCTAGGTACTTAGAGTTACGAGAATTTGGCTCCTGTCCTCACGGTGGTTTTGGAATGGGATTTGATCGCTATCTACAGTTTCTGCTGGGTATGCCAAACATTAAAGATGTCACAGCATTTCCTCGCTGGACTGGGCATTGTCCACTCTGATGACAACCTGCCACTAGATCTTTATAACATTACATGGACAATAAATATTTAATGAACAAAATGTTGTAATCTTTCATTGTAATGAAAAACTGAACATTGTATGTTTACAGATCAAGAGAAATGCTGCATCCGAGCTTTTTCTACTAGATGAATGACTAGGTTAAAGCTTTTGAACTGTTTCATTTCATAATTGTATAGCTTATTAGCTCACTTGAGCCTTTTAGCTCACCTGAGCCAAAGGCTCAAGTGAGCTTTTCTGATCACAATTTGTCCGTTGTCTGTCGTCGTTGTCGTTGTTGTCGTAAACTTTTCACATTTTCATCTTCTTCTCAAGAACCACTAGGCCGATTTCAACCAAACTTGCCACAAAGTATCCTTGGGTGAAGGGTATTCAAGTTAGTTCAAATGAAGGGTCACGCCCTTTTCCAAGGGGAGATAATCATGAATTAGAGAAAAATTATTGGCATTTTTAAAAAATCTTCTTCTCAAGAACCACTGGGCCAGTAAAGATGAAACTCATGTGGAATCATCCTCAGGTAGTGTAGATTCAAGTTTGTTCAAGTCATGACCCCCGGGGGTAGGGCGGGGCCAAAATGGCCGATCAAAGTTTTACATAGAAGTATATAGGAAAAATCTTTAAAAATCTTCCTCTCAAGAACCACTGGGCCAGGAAAGATGAAACTCATGTGGAATCATCCTCAGGTAATGTAGATTTCAGTTTGTTCAAGTCATGACCCCCGGAGGTAGGGCGGGGCCAAATTGGCCAACCAAAGTTTTACATAGGAATATATAGGAAAAATCTTTAAAAATCTTCTTCTCAAGAACCACTGGGCCAGGAAAGATGAAACTCATGTGAAATTATCCTCAGGTAGTGTAGATTTAAGTTTGTTCAAGTCAAGACCCACGGGGTAAGGGTGTGGCCAAAATGGCTGCCCAAAAGTTTACATAGAAATATATAGGGAAACCTTTTTAAATCTTCTTTTCAAGTACTTCAAAGCCATGATTAGTAATATTTATATGGAATCATCCTCATGTAATGTAGATTTTAGTTCATTCAAATTAAAATTCAAGCCCCCCCCCCAACTTAAGTTAATTTTCAGTTCTGATCTAATATTTTTTTTTTCCTAGCTGATGTGCTCAGGTGAGCGCTGTGGCCCCTGGGCCTCTTGTATGAACCATGGCACGGAATGGACATGATGCAGTGGACTATATTTACACATTCTGGACTTCTTGTAGTCTTGCCATAAAGCTTGCCTAATGTGGGATAATTTATGCATATCACTTTTAGCCCGTTATGCCTATTACCCCACATTTTCAACTATGATCGTCGATGCCCTGGCATACTCTATTAACTAAGGCAGTGATTCCTGAAATGCATCCTATTGAAAAACAAGAGGCCCAGGGGCCACACCGCTCACCTGAGCACATCGGGCTTGAATTTACTCCTCCCCCCCTCCAGGCGGTCATCATTTGAACAAACTAGAATCTACTCTACCTGAGGATGATTCCATATAAATATCACTAATCATATTAAGCTTTGAAGTACTTGAAAAGAAGATTTTAAAAGGTTTCCCTATATATCCTTATGTAAAACTTGGGTCGGCCATTTTGGCCCCACCCTAGCCCCGGGGGTCATGATTTGAACAAACTTGATTCTGCACTACCTGAGGATGATTCCACATGAGTTTCATCTTTCCTGGCTCAGTGGTTCTTGAGAAGAAGATTTTTAAAGATTTTTTCTATATATTCCTATGTAAAACTT
>PRKT01000113.1:541849-552226 GCA_003671525.1 Saccostrea glomerata
CAGTGGTTCTGGAGAAGAAGATTTTTAAAGATTTTTCCTATATATTCATATGTAAAACTTGGGTCGGCCATTTTGGCCATACCCTTGCCCCGGGGGTCATGATTTGAACAAACATGAATCTACACTACATGAGGATGATTCCACATGAGTTTCATCTTTCCTGGCCCAGTGGTTCTGGAGAAGAAGATTTTTTAAAAATGCCATTAATTTTTAACAAATTCATGATTATCTCCCCTTGGAAAAGGGCGTGGCCCTTCATTTGAACAAACTTGAATCCCCTTCACCCAAGGATGCTTTGTGCCAAGTTTGGTTGAAATTGGCCCAGTGGTTCTTGAGAAGAAGTCGAAAATGTGAAAAGTTTACAGACAGACGGACAGACAGACAGACAGACAGACGGACGCCGGACAAAATGTGATCAGAAAACCTCACTTGAGCCTTCGGCTCAGGTGAGCTAATGACTACAAAAACATTCTCAAGCCAGCAGATTTTCATATAATTCTGTGATTAGAACATATTTTGGTTGAAAGGGGCCTACTCTACAAGTTTTTCCCTAAACTCCCATTTTAAAAGTTTGAGATAGGGGTTAATTTGACTGTGCATCCATTTGATATGTAATATATCAAATGTACCAGGTAATTACTGTAAACCAACATTAATTGCGACTTTATTTTGTGATGTACCAGGAGGTAAACTAGTTTGCGATGATCAATTTTTGTGGTCAAGCTTTTTTTTGATCTGTTGTTTATAGACACAGCGACTTACGGGAATGGTTCGCAATGAGAAAAATTCACAATAACAAGACTCTCTTTCTCGCACAGGAATAAAAGTTGGTGTCCAGTATAAAATGAACATTTCTCCCTTTTGTCAAAGTTTATTTTTAATAAAGAGCAAATATTAATAAAGAAATTCATTTGGTTCATACAATTTAATTCCCTTTTTATCAAGTTCATGTGTAATGATTGCAAGGCTTGTATGATGCACACAAGCATATCCATTAGTCCTTTATATATAACCCTAAATATGTAGCCCTAAATTTAATACATGCAAATGGTACGTGTTATTTATATTCAAACAGTAATTTGAATTTCATAGTGGCAAATATATAGAAATTGACATTAATTCAGACGGTTGGAACAAGTTAAGACCTCTTAACTATATCTTAGATTTCACATTTTCAGACTGTGATGAAGATCACTAGATAACAGATGATTCGAGTGCATCATAAAATCACACCCAGTTTATACAGCTGGTCAGTTACTAGTGGTTGCGGGTGGCTGGTCATGCAGTGACGACAGTGCCAGGTCGGCCCACTTTTGTTCCTGCTCTTTCAGGGTCTCATTGGTTGGTCCGTTGTCTGGTTCTATTTCTGGCAGTTCCATCTGAGGCACGGCTACTTCCTCCATCGGGAGTTTGTCTTCTCGCCACTTCTCATCCACCAACTCCATCAGACGGCCATCACGTGCCACCTGACTGTCCATCACTAAAAATGAAGGTTATTGTAAACAAATAAGAATGTATGATTATGATGAAATATTAACCAGGTCCAGTACAATCACTAGATTTAGCTATGTAGGTAGAATTACCTACGTAGCTTTATTTACCTACCTCAGGTAGCTTTATTTAGCTATTTCAATGCAACTTTTCAAAATTTTTCTTTTTATTAAAAAGAGACAAAAAAAATTGCAATTAAATGAATATTAATATTTATACTAAGGAGGTTTAAAAAAGCAATCCAAAGCAGAGATAGTTTAAACATTGCTGTGTTTGGACAATTTAGAGCAAACCATGTAATTCCATTGTTTGGTTAACTGTCCTCTCTCAGGCGTGCTGTGAGGCATGGCTGAGTATGATTACTTTACATTGTGCTAAATAATTACCAACCTATTATCATGTTAACCGGAACTGGACTTCTTTGTCATTTCATTCAAGGAGTAACTGTTCCAACTGTCCCACATAGCCCCAAAACTTTCAGAACTTTGACTGCAATTGTGCAGAAAAAGACATTTCTTCAAGAGTGATTTTTTCATGAATTGTTTTCAGATGAGTTCAATGTTGAAAATGATCACTGCATCAAAATGAGATTTTCTGCACACCCCGAGAAAAATGCTTTTTTATAGAAATAAATTGATTTGGTAGCTAAATAAAGCTACCTCAGGTAGGTAGACAAAGCTACGTAGGTAAATCAAGCTACGTAGCTAAATCTAGTGATTGTACCAGACCTGTTAAAATGATCAAAGCCTAACTAAATATTTTTAAAAGGGCATTATAATGATTATTAAATACCGGTAGGCCTGACTTTAACTAACAGAAAATGTTTGTATGAAATAAAACACAACTAATAGATCTTGGAATTTGTATCAAATTACGTTAAAAGTGATCCATTTTGAACAATAATTGAATCAAAGGAATTCGAAGTAATATTGACACCAAACTATGCATAAATTGAAACAGAAAGTGAAAGTACGTATTCATTTATGAACATGAAAGATCTGGATTATATTTCCCTTTTTCCTATACGGTATACTGTACCTTCCTACAGCGATTTCATCATTTTTTTAAAATAGTACCAACGTACAGAAAGGTAGTTAAAACGTGACTCGGAGGCCTCCTTGCTGAGTACTCGTGTCCTCTGTACCTGATATAATACAGCATTTGCGCATGTGCGAACTTAGCAACTTGTAAACAAAAAGTCCTTCCAGATCAAGGATTTGGAAAGATTTGTGTGAGGTTATTAACATAGAATGGCAACATGCCGGAGTAAAGTAATTTGTAGTTTGAACGTTCGTGGGCTATATTGTTCCGTCGACAAATGCTTCGCGTTGTCAGCCGCTAGGAAGCTGCATACAAGTTGCAAAAAATCGCGTGCCGAACCGCCTTTCCTTTCAAATAATTACGTCTTTGGTAGAGTCTTGCATGGTCAGTTTGCAAGGGATATGTCGGGATTTGCTGGAAGAGACAAAGACTATGTCTTCAGACAAGTACGTCTTCATGGGGGCTAAAGGGACTTACATTATATACTATATTATTATTATTATTATTATTACACTAGTAGTTTGATTTCCCAATTAAATGTTATACAGTTATATAGATAAAGGGGCATACATGATGTGTATTTTGATTTACTTATATCTATGTAAAATACTTTTTCCTTTAGAGTTAATCTGGTGATTAATACGGTTTTATGTAGTAAAGCAGTATCTTTGTGATTCATGACAGTTACTGGAGTATAAATCCTTTACCTACACCTACCTCCTGGCTGATCCTGACACAAAGGAAGCAATCCTGATTGATCCTGTTATTGACACTGTAGCCAGAGACACCAAGTTAGTCAGGGATCTAGGACTTACTCTTAAATACGCAGGTGTTTATTTTTGTTTTTATAATGATGACTTTAAAATATGGCAGTTACTTTAAAATCATAAGATTTCGTTGTGGTTCAACATTCGTATAATTCCTGGGAATTGATCTTTGATCCACAAATTAATGACCTCAGCGAATAGATAAATAACATTTCAAAGTCATACCCTTGGTATTTCTTTTTGTAGGTATAAGAGAATAAATTGGACCCCTTAAATTCTAATGATTCCTAAGTAATAAATACCCTCATAAATATTTTGAAATTTATGCTTTCATTTTCACCCCTTACATATACATACCTCATCAGTTTTAAAAGTGGAAAAACTGTACAGCAAAACTTGTATTGTGTGAACACAGATATTGCAAATTCACGGATATAGCGAAGTTATCTTGGATCCCCAGCTATATAAATTTAACAAATTCCTTATACGGATATAGCAAATTATGGATATGGCGTAAGTAATTTCATAGGTCCTCGTGACTTTGTTATAACTGAATTTTACTGTATTTATCTGATCGAATTTATAGATGAATGACAATTAAGGAAAATACTTTTTTGGAAAAGCCCCTTTTGTTTCCAAATTTACTCATATTTTCTTGATAAGGTTGAAGTTTTTGTTGGAAGTTATTCTCTAAAAATTAAAAGACATACCCTTGTTTGTAAATTGTATGGAAGTTCATCAAGGCATGTACATGTATACTTCAGATTGTGTGTATCTGAATTTTAATTTTGGTAGGGATGACCATGTAAAAATCTCTTTTCAGCAGGTCTGGTCCTTAAATTTGTACTTACTGATCTTTCTGAAATCAAATTTCAATAAGTTTATGTAAGTTTGTATTTGATGAATTGTCTTTAATTAATTACTTAAAGTATTTATTAATTAAAAATTCTGTAAGACCATCTTTAAAAAGATGCTTGTCCTTGCCCAACTCAGAATTAAAAAAAAATGGGGGGGAGACGTCCCACAATATAATATAATTTTAATAAGAAATATAAACAGTAGCATAATTTAAGCAAATAGGTTTAGTCTGTCATCAGTATAAATAATTTAAAGTTTCCTTAAGTGTGATCCAGAAGTGGGCTAGTTTTTAACCTGAATCTATTTAGGGCCATTTTATCTATTGTTCTACTTAAATCGAATTGATCTACTTTAAACCGTAAAGTTCATTTACATCTGCCTTATCAATGGAAATGGACTTCCCAACTGTTTTGAATTATCAAATAATATTAGTGACACAGATTGTAGACTAAATTTATCTCATCAGATGTAGACAAGATTGCATAAAACTAGGACATAACCTGATGGTATACATGTTACGTTTGTACCTAACACTAACAGGCACATATAAATATTATAATTTGTTTTAGTCAACACCCATGTGCATGCGGATCACATCACCGGTACTGGGTTCATCAAGAAGCAGATTCCCGAATGTAAGAGTGTCATCTCAGCTGCCAGTAAGGCCGAGGCAGATGTCAAGGTCAAAGAGGGGGACAAGTTGACCTTTGGTAAATACGAGATAGAGGTCAAAAGTACACCAGGTCATACAAATGGTAAGCTAACAACTCATTGTTAAACTATATAACTGCATGGTAATTTGTATGACATAAACTGTAGAGTCCCTCAATCATCCCAGACTCATCCCTGGCAGGCCTCTCACCTGTCAGTTCCAGGGCATGGCACGGCACCAAATGTAACAGGAGAGGACAAAAATGCAGAGGTCAGCAGGGTTCAATCACCGGTGGCCAGAAATGTTCAGTCTTCAGGTCTTTGGATCGCTTAAAAAAATTGTGTGTGTAAAAAATCTCAATTTTTTTTCTAAGCAATTGAAAGGCCTGTGGTTCAGTTGGTTGAGCACCTGACTGGAGATCCTTGGCCCTTTATATACCTATCACTTAAAATGATAATAATTAATTGAGGTAGAGGGTCAAGAAAACTTCTCAGAGCAAAGTTTGTAAACTCGAGAGTAACCAAGAAAATCTCAGTATAATTTAACTCACCAGGGAGAGAGAATATCTTTTTTCCATACTTGAAATACAGTCCGACTTCTCAAGCAGAAAGATTTGGGTTACATAAAAGAATATTTTCTATATGCATATCTTTTCATTTCTACAGGTTGTGTCACCTACGTATGGCATGAAAAGGCGATGGCTTTTACTGGAGATGCCGTTCTTGTCAGAGGTTGTGGCAGAACAGATTTCCAGGAAGGTAAAATATATACAAAATTATTATGTGGTCAAAAAATTGCTACCAAAACAGTTAAACAAATAGATTTTTACATAAAAGATATTGTGTTTTTCTTACTTATACAGGAAATTCTGAGACTTTGTACAACTCGGTTCATGAGAAGATTTTCTCCCTCCCTCCCAACTACACACTGTTTCCTGCCCATGATTACACAGGTAAATCCCGCCCATGATTACACAGGTAAATCCCACCCATGATTACACAGGTAAATCCCACCCATGATTACACAGGTAAATCCTGCCCATGATTACACGGGTAAATCCCGCCCATGATTACACAGGTAAATCCCACCCATGATTACACATGTAAATCCCACCCATGATTACACAGGTACATGAAAGTAATCAAAAAACTACCAGACATTTTTGAAATTTTAGAGATTTTGTCATGTTTTGCATTTACTTAATTTCATGGGTTACTTATTTATAAGGTACATTAGATAAATAGATAAATAAATGACAAAGTGAGAGCCGGCATACATAGGCCTAGGGCTTTAGATGAAGAGAAATACCATGCAATTAAATTTTCTTCTTTTTATGAATCAAAATTTAATGCTTCCAAAATTTCTTCGTAATGATCAGACACCACTGGGTGGACAGATGAATGGGGGCATGATTTAATATACTCCAAGTGTTGTTTGTGCTGAATATAAATATTTAAAAAGTAAATTGTTCAACTTGGAAACTATAATGGAAAAAGGAAAATAATTAAATCATCAGTGCAATACTCCCGCAAATCTCTGTATTTCTAATATGATTATATTCGAAAATTCTTTTTTCTTTAAAGGTCAAACAAGCACAACAGTGGCTGAGGAAAAAACCATGAATCCTCGTTTGACCAAGACTAAAGAAGAGTTTGTGAAGATAATGAAGGAATTAAACCTTCCATATCCTAAACAAATAGGTAGGAAAAGCTTGCATTTAGAATGTCACTGCAAGCTATCTACTGTGCTCTAAGCTGTTACTTATTGTTTGTTACTGACTGACTACAGAATTATATCAGGTTGATCTGATTTACTGACAATAAGTTTATCTTGTTTTTACAGACAATAAGTCTTTCTTGTTTTCAGACAAAGCTTTACCTGCCAATCTTGTGTGTGGTTTGTACAATCTTCCGGAGGAGTTCTCTAAGGTTTAGTTGGTGAGCTGATCTGTTGGAGAGTCTGACACATCAACCCAACTCAGAGAGCAACATCAAAACTCACTCTGTTAAACTTGCCTATCTAGATGATAGTTTAAAAAAAACTTCAATTATCTATTTGATCATGATCATGAACAAAATTATGCCTGTATTTAACGGCACATATTATACCTAATGCTTTAGCCTTAAAGGTTTAATAATTTGTGATATATTAGGAAAACTGCAGTTTTAAAATATTTCCCACTGTTTTGTAAATCGGCTTTCTCCTGCAGTGTTCTTTTTCAATTTTACCATACAAATTTAAGAGACCCATTTTTTTCTTTTAAACCTTTTGCTCTCAGTGCATGATACTTTTAATTCAGCCTTTTGCTACAATAACCTTTCACTTTTATCTTGTCTCATTTAAACCTTTGAATACTGTCTTGTATCTACAACAGAACTATTCAGATAGGAGAGAAAGAGTCGATTTACACAGAATGAGAAGTGATTAATCAATGAACAAAAGCATAAGAGTGGTGCATACATGTATATTTTTTGTGTTTTATTTAATATATAGCATTCATTTTGTTTTATTGTATATTTCAAGTGCAGCAAAGTGTAAAACCAGATATAAAGCTTAGCTTTAATAAATCAATCCATTTCTTATTATATTTTTATGCATTGACAATATTACAAGTACTAATTGTGTGTATAGCACTTTAAATTTTTTTTTAAAGATTTATACAGCTGCTTTGAGCAGAATTTTTTTTTTTCTTAGTTTGTGATGAAAATGTTGGAATATGGCAGATATTGGAAATAAATACAGTAAGACCTTGTTATAACTAACCCCCAGACACCACCAATGTTAATTTTTTTGTCCATTTATGTAAGTGTGACAAAAGACAGCTTCATTTTGAGCATCAATTTGTTATGAACACATGTGCTATTGACTCTATGCCAAGAGTGAAGATCATCTGTACCTTGTCATTTGTAAAAAGAGAAGCTGTTTGACCCTCTTGGTTAGTGAAGGCATATTGACATTTACCTGGTAATCTGGTAAACCTGGTTCATGGATAGATTTATTTTACTGTTTGATTAATCAGAGGCAATCTGTTTAAAAACCTCTCTTATTGAACAATCAATAATTTTTTGTATTTTATTTGAATTTTTAATCTGTTTTGCTATGTAAACAGGACTTTCATTTAAAAAAAATATATAAAAACCTAAAGAATAATAATCATATGTATTAATGAATGTGGTGAATTGGTTTTTCATACAAAACTATTATGGCTGTCTGTGTGAATGATGTTATCTAAATTAAATGAACAAAAAAAGGTGATGTTGTTTTCATTTGACTACCAGTACTGTAAATTATTATTTTATTTGTGAGAACAATGCGAGTCTGTCTGCTCATGAAAATTGTCCAGATATTTGTATTAGACTAGTAAGGATTATATATATCACAAATACCACAATGTCTTGCGTAAATATAGATAATACAGTAATATAAACATACTTTTCCTCCACTGAGTCATAACTCCACTAGATTCACAATTTCTTTAAAATTCATAATGCAAAAATTATGTGGATTTTTATTGTCATTTTATCAAGTTCACCAAGACAACTTTCTAAGGAAAATTTGTGAACATGTACTATGCAAGCATAATTACATGTCAAGTAATTTGAATTGGAAATCAAAAGTGGTTGAGATGAAGTACTACAGGGGTATATTTTTACACATAAATTTGGTGACTATGAGGTCAACATCCTGCCTCAAACAGGCTGACAATAGCCGGCAATGCTCTTTGTCAATTGAGCAATAAGCCTGACTAAAAAAAGGAGTGTCAGGTATATTAAATAAGTGTCTTAGACAATGATTTGGATAGTAATAAAACACATTTTCAATGTAAACTATTGTGAATCTTGCATTTTCAAATACTGTACATTATTCTCGAGGGGTCAAATTTCATGATCATAGGAAAAAATATGGGTTCATGGGTATCTTATTTTGTGGATGAAGAATCATTGAGTAGTAACATCTGTGAAAAATTACATTTCATGGAGGACATTAATTCATGGGTCTCTTCATTTCTTGAACACCACGAAAATTAACCCCCAATGAAAATTAGTGATTTCACAGTAAATAAATGTGGTATTATGACTATTGTAAATAACTTTTAAATTGGCACAATCTTATTTTTGAAGTAAATTAGCAAAACTGCCTAGTCAAAATTTAATTTTATTAACAAATACATATCCCCCGCAAAAATTAGTGATTTCACAGTAAATGAATGTTACGGAAGCGTATTAGTGCCACTTGGACATTTCACTTTTTTTTTATTTCTACACTTTAATCGTAAAATTTACACTTTAAAGTGTAAATTTTACACTTTAATCTGTAAATTTTACACTTTAATCTGTAAATTTTACACATTAATCTGTAAATTTTACACATAAATCTGTAAATTTTACACTTTAATCTGTAAATTTTACACTTTAATCTGTAAATTTTACAAATTAATCTGTAAATTTTACACATTAATCTGTAAATTTTACACTTTAATCTGTAAATTTTACACTTTAATCTGTAAATTTTTAAAAATTAATCTGTAAAATTTACACTTTGAAGTGTAAATTTAACACTTTAATCTGTAAATTTTACACATTAATCTGTAAATTTTACACTTTTATGTGTAAATTTTACACTTTAATCTGTAAATTTTACACTTTAAAGTATAAATTTTACACTTTAATCTGTAAATTTTACACATTAATCTGTAAAGAACTATATGCGGTATATTGCATATGTTTGCCCCCACAAAAGTCAAATTTTGAAAACTTTCTGAAGTGTGCTGAATTCAATAAATTGTACGAGAAATATAAATTAACAGAAAATATTATAGTTCCAAAGCAGTGTATTCACAATTTTCGTTTTTATGACGTCACAAACTAGTCTGATTTTATATCCTTTTTCAGAAAGAGGACAAAATGGACAAAATTTCAACAATTTTAGCTTTAGAATTTATAGAGCGCATGTGTGTTCAGGAACAATATTGACATATTTCATTGATATTATGATTCTACACATTACATCAAAATATTTATCCTGAACACACATGCGCTCGGTGACTTTTATTTAAAATATCAACGAAATATGTACATTTTTCTGTATAATTCATAAAAAACTGAAATTTACGTCATATTTGTGACGTTATTACGTACATATATTTACATTTGCAAATGTTTTCCTTTATATAACACTTCTGAAGGCAAGCGTTTTTATAACTGTGTAAATACAGGTATGGGGTCAAGAGGTCATAGATGTGCGTTTGGATAAACGTTCGACGTAATTTCTCTGTGACGTCATAAAGGGTCGACGCGCGTTTAGTGGATTACATACATGCCGTTGGGTTTGAAAAATTAACGCATTTCACACGTTAAAAGTAACAATCAGGCAAATATAAAGTATGAATAAGTCACAAATGTAAATATAAGTAATAAGGTATCATTTTTTGAGTTTTATTGAGATGTAAAACGGGTTGGCACATGATCAAATCTTCCATAAAGCCCTTCGGGCTTTATGGGATTTGATCACGTGACCAACCCGTTTTACATCTCAATAAAACTCAAAAAATGATACCTTATTTCTTAA
>PRKT01000113.1:552802-588954 GCA_003671525.1 Saccostrea glomerata
TACAATAGCGAAACTTTTCATTTTTATACCATATATAACTTACATTAACTTCAGTGTACATGCAAAGTTTGGGGAAAATCTACCGTCCAGGTATTTTTGAGGGACCGTCTCAAAATACAGGTACATTTACTATAGGATTATATAGGAAAATGTCAACTTTTAGCACTTTAAAGCAAATTATACAAATACTACAATAGACATTTTGTTCAAACTATAATATTTTATGAGTAATACTATATGATACAATATATGTAAGAAACACAAAATTCTACCGTCTTGTTAAGAGAGGGGGCATCTCAAAATGCAAAAAAATAGCAAATTATACTATTTTTATAGAGTACTACAAAATATGACGTAAACAATGGATTCACAAGAAAACATAATAAAAATATTGGAGATATTCTAAAATTTCTATGTTTTAAATTTCAAGAGCGTATGTTTATTACTTTTTCTGTAATAATATTTTTATTACCCCTTACTTTAAGAGCTACAGATTAACATAACGTCAAAAAGACACTGCAGCGACGTCAACCTACCTATCAATTGCAAAATCGGTTAAATAATCAGTTGTATCCAATTGTAATTACATTTTTATACCTATAATTTCTTATTTTTGTTTAATTTTAATTATTAAGTGAAAAAAGTTGCATTAAAACAGTAAATACACTTCATTTTACTATGATGCGCGCAATATTGCGCAATGAAATCTATAGTCGGCCCCCTTAAATAACGTCATAACTTATGAAATAATTCAGTGCTTTGAAGTCAGCATATACTCCCCCGTTTAAGGACTTAATTAAATATTACTCCATCAAAGTTTGATTTGGGGGGCAAATATTGGTTAATACCGCATAAAGTTCTTTTACACTTTAAAGTATAAATTCTACACTTTAAAGTGTAAATTTTACACTTTAATCTGTAAATTTTACACTTTAATCTGTAAATTTTACACTTTAATCTATAAATTTTACACTTTAATCTGTAAATTTTACACATTAATCTGTAAATTTTTCACTTTAATCTGTAAATTTTACACTTTAATCTGTAAATTTTACACATTAATCTGTAAATTTTACACTTTAATCTGTAAAATTTACACTTTAATCTGTAAAATTTACACTTTATTTTGAACAACCTGTACATGTACTGCAATAGGTTATGATCGAATGGTCGATTTGTGATGTTTTACCTCTGACACTTGAGAAAAAGTTTTAAACTGAGATGTTTACAATTGTTTACAAGTATATTTTTATTTTACATGTACTCGTACTTGTTTATTAGTACATATGTATATGATAAACAAGGATGGACTATTTCCTCATTGGTCTCATAATTTTCCCCAGCTTAAGAAATCAGGGATCTGCTTTTGTTTCAGTATATGTACATGCGTTTCTTTAGTTTTACTATAGTGTAACGAAAAGTAAAAATATATATCTCAAAGATTTTGTTATTTGCAGTTTAGATTGATCTTACGCTTCCGTAATTATCTTGCATGATTAACGGTCTGTTGGCTTTAAAATGCGTTACTGGGAATGTGTGAAGTTGCTAAATTGACTATATGAATAAACAAATAAAGTGTAAATTTTACAGATTAAAGTATAAAATTTACACTTTAAAGTGTAAAATTTACAGATTAATGTGTAAAATTTACAGATTAAAGTGTAATATTTACAGATTAATGTGTAAGTTTTACAGATTAAAGTGTAAAATTTATACTTTAAAGTCTAAAATTTACAGATTGATGTGTAAAATTTACAGATTAATGTGTAAAATTTACAGATTAAAGTGTAAAATTTACATATTAAAGTGTGAAATTTACAGATTGATGTGTAAAATTTACAGATTAAAGTGTAAAATTTATGATTAAAGTGTAAAATTTACACTTTAAAGTGTAAAATTTACAGATTAATGTGTAAAATTTACAGATTAAAGTGTTAATTTACAGATTAAAGTGTAAAAGTTACAGATTAATGTGTAAAATTTACAGATTAAAGTGTAAAATTTACACTTTAAATGTAAAATTTACAGATTAATGTGTAAAATTTACTGATTAAAGTGTAAAATTTACAGATTAAAGTGTAAATTTTACAGATTAAAGTGTAGAAATTAAAAAAAAGTGAAGTGTTCAAGTGGCACTAATAAGCTTCCGTAGAATGTGGTATTTAGACTATATTGTAATTCACTTTTTATTGGCACAATCTTATTTTTATGTAAATTATCAAAACTGCCTAGTCAAAATTTAACAAATACATAAATCTTGGAGAGGAACAACCGTTTTGAACAACAAAAACAATTTCTGCAAAAATTTCGCTTATTAGAATCAAATAACCTCACAAAAAATTGTGATTATAGTAAATGCACAATTCAATGAGTAAGACACATTGAACACATACAGGTGGAAGATCATTCAACTTAGTCAGTTTTAAACACCTTGGAGTCAACACAAATCAAACAAACATTTTAGAGACACCGTTGACTATATTCTTTTACATTATAATTACTATATAAGCAGGGATTTAAGAAACTATTCAATTTTTGCATTTATTAATTAGAAAGGCTCTTGAGTTTGCTCACAACAAATATCATGAACA
The DNA here is from genome assembly GCA_003671525.1 of Saccostrea glomerata. NCBI lineage: Eukaryota > Metazoa > Mollusca > Bivalvia > Ostreida > Ostreidae > Saccostrea > Saccostrea glomerata. The sequence goes on from PRKT01000113.1 coordinate 555,394, forward strand.
ATTCATTCCATATTGGAGGCTTACTGTTGTTTTTTCTAATATGCATCACAAAATTGCAAACATTTCTTGCTTAATTAAAGTCATAAATGGTGTATTTTTTATAAGTTCAGACTAACTAACATAAAAAAAAATCTTTCTATTTGTTTTGTTTCTAAATATAAAGATATGACTTTCCTGTATATTACATAATTTAAATCAACGCGTTTCATAGATATCACAGATTTAAAAGAATAACCAATTTATTTCTGACTCGGAATTCAAATAGCATAGTTTAAAGTTGATTTAACTATAGAAACATGGGGAACATACTGTAAAAACACATTGAGGAATCAAATTTTCGTGGTTAAAGGAAAATATATTGGTTCATGGGGATTTCATCACGGGGTTGAAGAATTGTTCAGTAGTAATATATGGAAAAATCGCCTTTCGTGGGGGGAAATGAATTCGCCGGTCGCTTCATACCTTGAAAACAATGAAAATTAAACCCCAACGAAAACTAGTGATTTCACAGTATTTAAGTTCAAAATCAGTGAAAATTTGAATGTAAATAAAAAATATCATGTAAATCTACACTTATTCTTGATTTTTTTTTAGCTCAGATACGCCATATCTGGCTTTAAATACCTAGGAAAAATTGCCAATATTGTGGCTTGCTGAAATTTTAATTCCCTTCTTAAAATATATATACATGTACTTAAAGAATTCACAAGAAATGAATTTTATAAAATTTTTATTTGGAAATAATGGTCAGTCATTGCAATTTTTTTAAAGTCAATACAATGATTTAATTTCCTATGGTGTACAATCTTCCACGAGCTGTACTGTTCTTTAGAAATTATACCAATATACATTTTTCTTTAAAATATCAAAACAACAAAACCTGTCCAAATGGATGCCCATGCTCAATGAAAAATAAAATGAAATACTATAAAACCAGAAACGATAGTTCAAGAAATATAATAAAGTACAACACAACATTTTCTAGTCTGCAGCTGTCTTCTATTCAAGTAGAAGTTACAAAAAAGTCTCTCTCTCTCCACATTTATACAATACATTATATTTACATGAGCTTTCGACACATATATACCAGGCAAATTATATCTACATTTGCTAATGTGTTTCATAAAATAACAATACTATTAATGAAATTAACATTCAATTTTCATTGACATGAAGTTGGTCATGTGATCATACTTTCTTGACTATGGAAACTAAACTGCACTTGGAGCATTATAGGATTTTATCATCTGACCCACTTCATGACACATCCCAATGAAACTCTAAATCTTATATAATATAAAATACAACTGTACAAAGTAAATAATATTTAAGTAAAATACCTATATGGTACAACTAAAACATAATGTATTCTGGACTGAGCACCAAGTTCAAATTTATTAAATATAGGTATATTTTTCTCTAACATGTATCATGTAATTACTGTGTGATTAAGCTCAAGCAGACCACATATTTTAAGCCATCCTTTTACAAAAAGGAAGCTATAATGATTAGAAATATAACTTCTTGGTTGGAATGTGGTTGTTCCTAGTTGAGAATCACCAAATGATACATGTGTACTTCCATTAGAGTTTATATGGTTCTGAATTATCCTGAAATAAAAACAAATTTAAGTTTCACTCAGGACACATAAAGAAGTGGGAAAGACAAGAACTAGCGTTTGAACAATGCATTAAAAATTGCATGGAAGTACATGTAAATGTAAGTTGACTTACAATGTTTTCATGGTATTCCTGTAGGAATGAGGAATGATATTTTGTCTGCATATATCCCCCATGCCACTCTATTGGTCTGGAAAAGGACCACCCAAGTTGTTATAATGGCTATCCATATCACTGTACCGATCATTGACCGTATCACGTCTAAAAACATGTTTTGTAGTATCATATTTCTATAAAATATGTCAGGGGGCGCTTTGACCAAAATCAGGGGACATTTTGACCAAAATCATGGTACGCTTTGACCAAAATCTGGGAACGCTTTGACCGGGGCGGTTTTCATTGGGAACGGTTTGACTGGATTTCACTTGATTATATAAGTGTTAATCAATAAACAAACAAGAAGACGCGTGTCATATGCTTAATTGCTTTATTGTTATTGTAGGCCTAAATATTTTATGTAATATCCTCTCTATACTGGGGCCTGTTTTACAAAGGGACTTACGACTTAAAACCAAATTTAATTCTTCATATAACTTTATAACTTTTTGATAAAGATCTTATCGAATATCATTTTAATCTTATTAAAAGAAGTGTGGTAAGATATTTTTCAATAAATAATTTTGAAGAAAAAACATTAATTATGCAAATTTTACAATCATCTGAAGTTTATGGTCTAAGTCGTAAGTTCTTTTGTAAAACAGGCCCCCTGTTTTTTGAACAGTTTATGAGAATAAACTCTTGTCTTGTCTTGTATGGGGTGGTGACTATGAGGAGTTGTTTAATGTTGCAAATAATAAGCAACAAAGTCAATAAATAAATACACCTGTTATAAACCTCCGAATCAACGGATTGTAATTCGATGTTGTGCTGTGGTTTGTTAGAAAATATTGAAATTATTTGCCCTTGTTTATCGTATATATATATAGTAAACGTATAGTGATTAATTATACAGTTACATTACCATAGAATATACAGAAAATAAAAATTAAACTATTTTTTTCTTGGGCCGAGCTGTCTTCGGTATGGGCCGAGGTGTCAATGATTTTGGGCCGAGGTGTCAATGATTTTGGGCCGAACTGTCAGGGCCGAGGTGTCAACCAGCACGGGCCGAGTTGTCGTTGGGCCGAGATGTCTGTCTACCGTCATAGTTTCCGCGTTAGGCGAAAACATGGCGGAGTACCTTGCCTCGATCTTTGGCACAGAAAAGGACAAGTAATTCTTATTTCAGCTTCTTACTCAGGATTTTAACGCTTGTTTTTTTAATCAGCGTATAGCTGTTTTTCTTTTTTAACAACCGATTTACAGACTTTCATGAAATTCTGAAAAAAAAAGATTTTAACAAAAGCCAAATTTTAGCATAAAAATATTGAATATTGTATTTTGTTCAGTCCAGAACATAAATAGCCTGCTTGAAATATCTATTCTACTAAAAATTGCTAGAGAAACAAAATTATTGTAAAAGTAATATTGCTATCAGTATTTAGACTACTTAATTTAATTGCAGTTGTCTTGCATGCTCTCTTCCTTATCAAGAACTAGGGCCTATAGTGAATCTTTGAAAAATCTTGTCAAGGACATTGGCCAGGAAATATGAAACTTTTGAGTTTTATGGAAGCCTTCTCAGCTTGTATACAAGTGTAAAAATTGTGTCCAAAAGGGGAAGGGGTACTTCATTGGAAATTTTTTTCTTGCCAATTGGTTCGGGCATGCTATTTGTTATCGAGAATGCCAAAGTGTTTGATCAGATATGATAAAACTTTCCATGAAAGTTCTTCCACATAATATATGTACATTATTTGTTAATATTTTTAGGGTAAACTGTTCATTTTACTTCAAAATTGGAGCTTGTCGTCATGGAGAACGCTGTTCACGTCTTCACAACAAACCCACTTTCAGTCAGGTTGGTACAAATATTGTTGAGATTTTGTGTGTCATATCGAATCCTTTTTTATTCAAGTAAATTAAGACAATATATTATATATCAATGTTTTATTTTCTTTATAGACAGTACTTATTGAGAATTTGTACATGAACCCACAGAACACGGCACTAACTGCTGATGGATCTCACAGTAAGTTTTACAAATAGTGTGGTTCACTTTGTCGATACATTCCATAATCATTTAGTGCCCAACTTTGAATTTAATTTTTCTAAGATGTTATAATGTTTGAATGAAAATTAAGATTTTTAATGTCAGAAATAGTGCAGTATTTTTAATGTCCAATTTATCATTGCTTCACTTCATATTTTATTGTTAAATTTACATGCATATGTTTTATTGGAGCAAAAATCAAAGAAAAATAAGTCTATGTACTGCTTAAAAGACTTAATTCAAGTCCTCAAAGTATGCTTTAGGCAGGAATCATTCACAGGAAACAAGAAATGAATCTGTGAACTTCTAACAAGTGTATTTTATATCCAAAAAATTCAAAGAATCAAATTATCATTATTGATACATGTACAAAAATTTAAGAATTCAAGACTTAGGTAGGAATATGAAAGCATCTTATGGGGTATAACGGTATATACATGTATAAAAATCCTAACTATCATCAGCATAAGAGAAAGTTAAAATATATACTAATATTTTCATTTATACACCTATATTCCTGCCAAAAGCATGCCAAAAGCTCATGAATCGTAGGCACACATGCAACTCAAGTATAGAAAATTTAGTGTATTCATGGATGATGTTAACAAGATGGAGTCAGTGTCTGTGCATTGATTTTCAGTTCCTGTGGATGATGTACAAGGCCAGCAAAATTATGATGATTTTTTCGAGGAAGTATTTACTGAGTTAGAGGATAAGGTAACGTAACAGTGTTGCATCCTCTTCATTCAGCACAAACAGCTGGGTCTCACCTCGATGTTAGCCTTGTTTTTTTTTTTAACTGACGGTTAACTCCCCTTCCAGAGTGGAGGCTCGTGACAGCAAACTTTGTGCAATGATTTTTATTTTGTCTGATTCAGACACAATTTTTCTTGGCAAGATTATGAGTGTTCGCTAATGTAATTAGAAAAAAAATAAGTCCAGGAAAGAAATAATATTGTCTCATTACTTTTTGGCAGATTATATTTTTATAAAACACATTGTACAAAGTTTGATGGGATGTTGACCAATGGCCCTGTCCTTTAAAAGGTGAAAGGTCGGCCACGTGTGTTGTCCCTTTTGTTTTGTAGAAATCAGTGGTGCTGCCAGAGAAGATCATTCATGACATTTTTATTTGTGGCAAACACACTGCATTACTTAGAGCTTCTTTCTCTGGGGGGATTTATTTCCTGTAGAATAATTGCATTTCTTTTAACATGACCTCTGTGCTTCTGCTTGTATCAAAGAATAAGAAAGGTAAGTTGAAACAAATAAAAATGTCATGTTTCACAAACCAAGGCCTGGTTTAATGCAGAGAATACTGATGTTTTTTCTTGTAGATGGTAATATAGAGATAAGACCTAATCTGTCCATACCTCTGGCAGCTCTAGCTCTTTTCTGTTTTCTATTCATTGTAGTCCAGATGGACGATACAGAATTACAACAATTTTATGATGATTTCTTCGAAGAAGTTTATGTAGAATTGGAAAAGGTAGGACCTGAAGCCCCTTTATAATGGGTTACGTACAGAAGAAAAATTTTTTAAGTCCGTTGAAATTACACAAATATACCAAGTTAGATTGCTAATTGAGTACATTCAGTCATATATATGGTGTTTGGCACAGGTAAATTTTGTCACTAGATGGTTCACATTGATTTTTATCCACCTGTGAAGGGGACACACATAGAAGCAGTACAGTTAGTACACGTGTAATTACTATGTTTTCTGATGTGTTGAAAGGCACAAAGAAGTAAAAAATTTGACAACAGTTTTGTTTAAAATATTTATTCTGCTATGAAGTAATATTCAGTAACTAAATGGAATTGTTAAAGCTTTACCAGTACGGTATATAAAATTGGGAATTTCTAATGTATTTGAAAAATATTAAACTGAAACAGAAGCAGTAGACAGGAATGAGATTGGTGGAATTTGTTTTTCAGTATGGAGAGATAGAAGAGATGAATGTAAATTCGTAGTAACTTTCCAATGCCATTGTTTTCAGTAATTATTCCACAGAATTGTGTGTCTAAAATTTACCTTAATTAATACCTATCAATTGGTTTCAAAAAATCTGTTACCATCAAAACATCTAGCTCTGATACAGGAACACAAGAAGCACTCGACAACTAAATGATTTTTTAAAATTATATATACACATTTATACTATGATTTAAACAATAGTTGATGGGTTTTTAGATAACCAATAAGATTGTAAGATAGGACACAAATAAAGGGTTAAGTTAATTTATTGATAAACTTTCCATTTGTGATTAATCTGGACTCTGGTCAGCCCTAACTGAATGCCCCTGCATCATTTGAAGAGCATTGCTTGCAATTCAGTTTGATTATTTAACCTGAATTGTAAATTAGTGAGAGAAAAGCTCAATTAAAATTCTTATCATTTTATTTGATTTTCCATAAAATGGAACAAGTCGGTCAGAAAAGAAAAACATGAACATCTTCAGTGTGTTGCTATCGATATCTTTTTTAAATCACTTACCATAAGTTACTTATGTAACATAATCAGTAAATCTAACAAGGACTCTTTCATTATTTTTAAGTGCCCTTGGCTCTTATTGGGAGCATATTTGGTTTAGCATGTTTATGGTTTTAACACTTTAGCCCCAGTAAGCTAACTTGATCTCTTTAGAATGCAGAAATAGTTTATAAGTACTAATGATGGAGTCCGAGAAGATCCTCTTACTATTCCTTTAGTAGATAATGTCTGTGAAGACAGTATTAATTTTGCTGTCATTAATAACAAAGTGTGAAAAGGGGAATGACTTCAAGCCATAATATTATGAATATAGTTTTACTTACTTGTGTATTTTTGTATGCAAGAAGACATTATCTTTTATATCATGTAACACTGTATATTTTGATGATTGATGGTTTGTGAGAAATTGAGTAGAAAATGCATTTTCTCTGCAAAGCTTCAGCATTTGGCAGATGTGGAGTTTATCCAGTAGTATTATTGATTGGTAACCAACTCTGCAGTGTTATCGTTTTGAAATAAATAAAGTTAATACACTTAACAGACAGAGGCTAAGGTAATGTATGGCGATTCATTAGAATGTTCATTTACTTGTAGTATGGAGAGGAAAAAAGAGCAGGCCCGCAGAGAGAGGGAGAACCAGGCCCGCAAATTTATGGAAGGACAGAGGAAGAACGAAATCTCCACAAACACTTGTCTCTTCTCTGAGCCAGTCAAAAAGGTACCACATCATGTGTAATAGATTTCCCTGAAACATTTCTTTAGTTAGGTTAGGCCTAAATGAACTGAAAGGAAACTTAAAAGTCTTGAAGTATTATAAAATAATAAAATGTTGTAAAGATCGACATGATTTATGTACATACTGAAATTTTAACTCAATCTATTCCCTACTCCTTCAAATAGATAACACTCAATGGTTATAGATTTCCAATTTTCTGATTCATTTACCATTTGTACATGTTGTATATTTAAGTTGTATACAGGTTTTCAAACATTCAATATGTCATTAAGTAATTCAGACATTCCAACAATTCATTCTTTTGAAACTTCCATGCAGGAGAAAACATTCATACAATTATACTTGAATATCGTCATTCATGTTAAATTTTCTATCCCAATTCATACAGATAGTTGAAGGAAAGGGTTTTCTGTAAAATGTTGATGGTATCTGTGCCAGATTTATGTTCTTAGTGGTTTTAATAATTGGATACAAAAAAATATTTTAAAAGGTTAAATAAAAACTGATTAATGTAAACACTTACAAGACATTTATATTTTTTTATTGACAATTTTCAAATTCAAGGAGAAAAAAATTACTGTTAAAAAAAAATACTCTTTTAAAACTAATCATTGAAAACATCAGACTGTAAATTTAAAACCGTTTCATTTTTGTGTCATTTTTCATTCTGAATATTCTAATCAGTTCAATAAAAGCTTTCCCCTGGTCCACTTTCTGGTCAGATAAAGCTCCTCACTGAATCATATTAAAAAGCGCGGGGGCCTAAACCTAATAAAAGTGGATTTAGTGTATCCTAATACGGTATTTGTTATCAGTCCCCTGAGCCTTTAATTGTAATATAAGTTAAACTGTGTATTTTATTCATAATCTGTGCTACACTCAAATAATACGCTGTCTCAGTGGCAGCTTGTACCATTGCGGGTATAAGGATTTAATTTAAGATTAATTCTTGCACTTATTAAATATTACTTATTAATGAATCATGGGATGAGTAATTAATTGAACAAATTCAAATGAACTCCATAAACTTTACTCAGCATTTTTGATTAATTAAATTTCAGGACTGAGGCAGTTGTCATGGAAAAACATAAACAGATGATCAAGGAATCAGAAATATCAAACAGCTGAAAAGTTCCTGACTTTTTTCTCAATATCATTATCAAATAAATTTATATTATGCCCCAAACTATTCCAATTTATAAATGAAGGGTGACAAAAACTAGAGGTACTGTGAGCAATGAGCTCACTAAATGATACCCCCCGCCTCCCATATGAATATAATGGCAGTGTCCATGTTTTGCTCTGGAAAATCTTATGTGGAAGAACTTTCATGGAAAGTTTTATCATATCTGATCAAACACTTTGGCAGTCTCGATAACAAATAGCATGCCCGAACCAATTGGCAAGAAAAAAATTTCCATTGAAGTACCCCTTCCCCTCTTGGACACAATTTTTACACTTGTATATAAGCTGAGAAGGCTTCCATAAAACTCAAAAGTTTCATATTTCCTGGCCAATGTCCTTGACAAGATTTTTCAAAGATTCACTATAGGCCCTAGTTCTTGATAAGGAAGAGAGCATGCAAGACAACTGCAATAAAATTAAGTAGTCTAAATACTGATAGCAATATTACTTTTACAATAATTTTGTTTCTCTAGCAATTTTTAGTAGAATAGATATTTCAAGCAGGCTATTTATGTTCTGGACTGAACAAAATACAATATTCAATATTTTTATGCTAAAATTTGGCTTTTGTTAAAATCTTCTTTTTTTTTCAGAATTTCATGAAAGTCTGTAAATCGGTTGTTAAAAAAGAAAAACAGCTATACGCTAATTAAAAAACAAGCGTTAAAATCCTGAGTAAGAAGCTGAAATAAGAATTACTTGTCCTTTTCTGTGCCAAAGATCGAGGCAAGGTACTCCGCCATGTTTTCGCCTAACGCGGAAACTATGACGTGTACACAAGTGCACACAGTTTCTGTGACGTATTACTCATTTAGTGTAAAGAAGAGGAAGAAGTAGAACGATTCAAGAAATTCATTTTAAAGAAAAGTACAGAATTCCATCGGTTTGTGTATTAATTTAAAGATTTATTTTATCTTTTGTTTAATGTACTATCAAACTAAGGGTACATAAAGGCTATATTTTAGCAAATTTGTCAGTAAAATAGTTTTTTGCAACTCAATTTTGTAAACAACTATTTACATTTTGATTTTAGTAAGAAGGCCTAAAACATACTGCCTTTGACTAAAAGGACTGTCCTGTCAGTAAAAAGAATCATATGGACATTAGATTACTGTAATAAGTCTTTTACTTTCAACAGACTGATAGATTTCTTTAAATGATAGTGACAAGGTCCGGCACAATCTATGTAGCTTGATTTAGCTATATAGCTGTATCAAGCTATTAAGCTATTTTATCAGACTTTTTTCTCAAATATCTTATTGTTTCAACATGTGCAAAAAGTTGCACCTTGATGCAGTGGAAATATCAAACTTTGAATTCTTCTGAATATAATGCATGTAAAAATCACTCACCAAATTGCATCTCCTTGAGAGACTTTGTACTCAAAATTTTAAAAGTTTTGGGGCTATTGATGAGTGACCACACATTTATTTCCTGAATGAAATTATCAAGGAGGTCAGTTATGGCCAACAGGATAATTGATTGGTAAGTTTTATAAAGAATGAATTACAGCCTTGGTTACAGAGCTAGAAATCTCATCATAGAGAGCATTAGATCCCCAAACTACTTTGAAGTAATATTCAGTAACTAAATGGAATTGTTAAAGCTTTACCAGTACGGTATATAAAATTGGGAATTTCTAATATATTTGAAAAATATTAAACTGAAACAGAAGCAGTAGACAGGAATGAGATTGGTGGAATTTGTTTTTCAGTATGGAGAGATAGAAGAGATGAATGTTTGTGACAACCTGGGTGACCATTTAGTGGGAAATGTTTATGTTAAGGTGAGAAGGACAACACTTTGAAAATTTATAGTGATAAATAGAGGGGGAGCAAATTCAGAGGTTAATTTACATGGATTTCCTTCCCCCTGTTTCTTTTCCAAATACAAAATGCCAGTCCTGTTGTATGAATACCTTGCATAATTACTCAACAGATTTGTTATTTGGCATTGATTTGTGCAGAATTATGGTATTGGATTAATAGTTTTACAGCTAATCCAAAAAAAAAAAATCCACATATACACTTGTCATAGTAATGTTGGAATGGTTCTTTAATATAATGCAATTGCTTTGGTTTCAGTTTCGATATGAGGAAGATGCAGAAAAAGCTGTGAATGAATTAAACAACCGCTGGTTCAATGGGCGACCAGTTCATGCAGAATTGTCCCCAGTCACAGACTTCCGAGAAGCCTGTTGTCGACAGTATGAAATGGGGTAAGGCAACCGTTTCAAAAGGGATTAATTCTCATGCCTCCTTTTAGTTAATTATTATGAATTATTTATGAAAATATCTTCCATGGTTCATACAATGTCATGATTATACTAACACTGATCATTTCTGTTCAAAGAGAGTGTACCCGTGGAGGTTTCTGTAACTTCATGCACTTAAAGCCAATTTCCAGAGAATTGAGACGTGAACTCTATGGTAGAAGTCGTCGAAAGGTTAGAAGGTAAGAAACTTTGAGAGATTATTGTTTATTTTTGTTAAACTGAAATTGCCTAATTATTAGCTCACCTGAGCCAAAGGCTCAAGTAAGCTTTTTCTGATCAAAATTTGTCCATTGGCTGTCGTTTTTGTCAACTTTTCACATTTTCATCTTCTTCTCAAGAACCACTAGGCCAATTTCAACTAAACTTGTCACAAAGTATACTTGGGTGAAGTGAATTCAAGTTTGTTCAAATGAAGGGCCACACGGTCTTCCAAGAGGAGATAATTATGAATTAGTTAAAAATTAATGGCATCTTTTAAAAATCCTCTTCTCAAGAACCAATGGGCCAGGAAAGATGAAACTCATATGAAATAGTTCTCAGATAGTGTAGATTCAAATTTTTAAAAATCATTACCCCCAGGGGTAGGGTGGGGCCACAATGAGGTATCCAAGTTTAACATAAGAATACATAAAAATCTTAAAAATCTCCTCCTCAGGATTCACTGGGCCAAGAAAGATGAAACTCATGTAGAAGCATCCTTTGGAAGGGAAGATTCAAGTATTTTCAAATCATGACCCCTTGGGGTAGGGTGGAGCCACACTGGGGTATCAAAGTTTAACATAGGAAAAAATCTTTTAAAAATCTTCTTCTCCAGAACACTGGCTAGGAAAGATGGAACTCATGTAGAAGCATCTTTTGGTAGGGGAGATTGAAGTTTTTTTTAAATCATGACCCCTCAGGGGTAGGATGGGGTCACAATGGGGTTTAACATAGGAATACATAGGACAAATAAGATTTTCTTCTCAAGAACCACAGGGCCAGGAAAGATATAACTCACTTTTATAATATTTTCAAACTTTTCAATAATGATTTTTGCTTTTTCCCTGCCAGTTGCTCAGTTGAGCGATGTGGCCCCTTAACCTCTTGTATTTTAGAAATATTCTTATTTTTTACCCCTAATATATTAAAATTTATGTACAGATCACGTTCACGGTCACCACCTACCAGACGTAGCAGGAGCCGAAGTAGAGAGCGTAGGCGGTCAAGGTCACGGGAACGAAGGTCAAGGTCACGTAGTAGAGAGAGGAGGAGATCCAGAGAAAGGGATGGAAGACATGGCAGATACTGAGTGTCAATTTCTGTCTTCATCTTCTGATGTATTTTTTGATGAACTTTTTATAAAAATCTTTAAAACCTAACAGTTTATCATTTCATTCATTTTGTGTGTAGCATTATTGAATTGATTCATTCAAACATAAGAGTTGTTTGTGTAATTTTAGCTTACCAATAAGTTCTTGGCAAAAGCTTCTGCAAAATGCTGTATTTGTAGAATCATTGGAACAGGTTGAATATGTATGTATATATGTGTTCAATTTGTAAGGAATAATAAATCCTTCCATATCTTATGATTTGGTAATGTAATTTGTTTCAAGGATGAATACTTCTAAGTATGTCTCAGTAGTATGTGGAATCGCTCTACATACTTCTAAATTAGATCACATGGATAAAAATTGCTATTAGCATACCTTGTAAAAGATGTAGGTAATGAACAGTGATCAATCTCATCAACTCTGTAAAAAAAAATACTAATGGTGAACACAGCGAAACATGGATCCCTATATGGGCCATATTTAACAAGAGAATTTGATGACTGAATTGTAGTTTTGGGGATAACTTTTATTTGCATAAATTTGAAAATTTGATTTTTTAAAAATAGAAATATATTTTTATGCAAACAATATTAACCTTATTGAAACATCAATTTTGTAAAATCTTACAATCAGCTGAAGTTTGTTTTCATCATAAGTTCTGTTGTAAAATGTGCCCCAGTTGGTTGAGGTCCCTAGGAGTAGTAAGCACACCCCGTCCACGCGTCACTCTGAGGCTTATGATCAGAGAGAGGGATTAATCCGTAGTCAAGTGTAGAAACAATGACCTATCTGTTGGCATGAAAGGGGCAAATTGCAACCCAAACAATAGGATATACACCACTATATGCTAAAAAACTCATTAAAATGACATAGAATTGAAAGAGTGATTATAACATAACTTATGATGAGTAAAAGTTGTGATCACCTGTGGGTATCAAACGATAAGTTGGATATTTTGGAACCACTTCATTTTGCAGAATCTAACATTGAAGAAATAACAACAAGATCATGTGACATGTCATTTATTAACTTGTACTCGTTGTATGTACATGCATATGCTATAGTCCAGTCAATTTACCATTCAACTATTACAACGGAATATTTCTGTCAAGCATAAACACTTTTGAATGCAGAAATACATATAATGAAAATCTAACAAATGGGTAAGCTATATTTTCTGAGTACCAGGTACATAAATTGGATTTCTTTATGAAAATCATTAGTGTTAAAGCAAACTTATATATATGGGTACAGAGGGATGATTAACCTTAGTAACTCAAAAGGCAAAATGTTTATGTTGCTATTCCTGATATGCAAGCAAACTTCTAACTCTGCAGAGCAAACCAAGATTAAACATTGTATCCAAAATTTCTTCTCGATCTTTTCTAACCAAAAAGTTGTAAGGCTTTGAGTAATGAATGGTACTTCTCTTCCCTTCCGCCTTTGTACCCTTTAACAAGCATTTATAATGCCCCTTGGTCCATTCCAAACGTGTGAAAATGATCTGCAATATTGATATAACCATATTATATTTATTTTATAGCAGTAATGTAAAAAAATATTTTACATGGATTAAATTCAGTATGTTTCATACACTGGCAGCATAAGCACTTGTTTATTTGCTGGTTAAAAATAACTTTTTAGATACAATTTCAATTACAATAGTGAAATACTGTAAATTTTTTTTTTTCCATTTTCAACAGTGAAATACAGTAATTTATATAAACAAGAGGCCCATGGGGCACATCTCTCACCTGAGAAGCTTTGACCATTCCGTTGTTTCCCAGATTTCCCCCTTGTAATACATATTGTGACCCCATCCTAAACCACTGATCAAAATTTAGACAATTTGAAATCTACACTACCACAGGATGCTTCGACATAAGTTTCAGCTTTTCTGGCCCAGTGGTTCTTGAGAAGAAGATTTTTCCTATATATTTCTATGTAAAACTTTGATTCCCCATTGTGGCCCGCCCTACCCCCGGTGGTCATGATTTTGACAATTTAGAATCTACATTACCCCAGGATGCTTCCACATACCATATATACTCGCCTAAAAGTCGGTTGTATTTTTTTAGGTAATTTTGAAGGGATTTGCCATTGACCCGCTTATAAGTCGGTGCATCTTTTTGCCAGAATCGGTTGAGAATTTTAAATCAATGCAGTGATTTTTTGACCTGGTTTTAAATATTTCTCGAAATGATGCCAATAATTAATTTTAAATCATTAAACAAATAAACGTTTGAGATAAAAATAAAACCATTAAAGTAAGTAAATATTTGTAATTTATGTATCATCTTTGAATGCATATATGTTTATGAGCTCTTCTGAGCCAAAGGCTCAAAGAGCTAATGCTATGGCCATTTGTGCAGTGTGCGGTGTGCGTTAACTTTTTAGAATATGGGCCATAACTCAAGAACCCCTTGGCCAATCATTGTCAACTTTGTCACAAGGTATCCTTGGCCCAAGGGCTACCTTTTATACTAAAACTAGGGTTGTGACTCTAAAACAAGGAGAGATAATCAGGAAAATAAAACCAAAAGTACTGGTTGCTAAAAAATCTTCTTCTCCAGAACCACCGGGCAGATTTTCACCAAACTTACATACAAGGGTCAGGATATGTTGAAGATTAAAAATTGTTCAAGGCATGACCCTGGGGCAAAGAGCGTGGTCTCAAGGTCACTTCAAAGTTAACCAAAATTTACACTTCATAAAAACGGTGATATTTTGCTTACTATAAAGACTAGGATCATCAAATCTTGTAAGTTGATGCATCTTAGGACTTCACATCATGTTAACACAAAAGTAGGTCATGGTGACCTACTTTTTAAATTTTATGGGCTTTTGTTTTCAAATTGATTTAGAGGCATATTTTGGTTACTTTAAGGCCTATGATCATCAAACTTTGCCAGTTGATGCATCTTGGGTCCTTGAACAAGGTCAACTTAAAAGTAGGTCACCATGACCTACTTTTTGAATTTTATGTCTCATCTTTTGTAAAACATTTATTTCCATTATTTCAGATACTGAGAGGTTTAGAATCACCAAATCTTGTAAGTTGATGCATCTTGGGGCCTTAAAACATATTTATGAAAAAGTAGGTCACTGTGACCTACTTTTTGTATTTTGCAGGCATTTGTTTTTCAAATTGTTTAAAAGGCATATTTTGAATACTTTCAGACACATAATCATCAAACTTTGTCAGTTGATGCATCTTGGGTCTTCGAAAAATATCAACCAAAAAGTAGGTCACGGTGACCTACTTTTGACATTTTATGGCTATATTTCAGTATCTTAGGTACTTTTTGGCTTAGAATCATCAAACTTTGTCAGTTGATGCAACTTGGGTTTTCGGAGAATGTTGAGCAAAAAGTAGGTCACTGTGACCTAGTTTTGACATTTTATGGCTATATTTTAATACCTTAGGTACTTTTTGGCTTAAAATCATCAAATTTTGTCAGCTGATGCAACTTTAATTATCGGAACATGTCGACCAAAAATTAGGTCACTGTGACCTAGTTTTGAATTTTATGGCTATATTTAAATATCTTAGGTACTTATTGGCTTAGAATCATCAAACTCTGATAGTTGATGCAACTTGGGTGTTCAGAGAATGTCAACCATAAGAAGGTCATAGTGACCTACTTTTGAATATATGAGGTACTTACTGGCTTAGAACCATCAGTCAATTAATGCATCTTGAGTCCTCAGAAAGTTTCAAGAATCATCAAACTTTGTCAGTTCATGCATCTTAGGATACTTAGAGTTAGAGGCTTCAAATAGAAGTGATAGACTGTACAATTTATCAGAAGAGCGATTCAAGGCCCTTGGGCCTCTTGTATGTAATCCAGACTTTGTTCTTCAATAGTCGTCAGAAATATATATAAAATGCTACAATTGATTTCAAAGTCCAGAAAAAAGTCTCGTTATGACTCGCCTATAAGTCAGATATAGAGTTTTGGACCAAAATTTAACTCCCAAAATACCGACTTTTAGGCGAGTATATACGGTAAGTTTCAGCTTTTATGGCCCAGTGGTTCTTGAGAAGAAGAATTTTAAAGATTTTTCCCATATATTTCTATGTAATTATTTGATTGCCATTGTGGCCCTGCCCAACCTCCGAGGGTCATGATTTGAACAATTTAGATTCTACACTACCCCATGATGCTTCCACATTAGTTTTAGTTTTTCTGGCCCAGTGGTTCTTGAAAAGAAGATTTTTTGATGACCTCACCCTATTTTTGTCTTTTCTTGATCATCTCCCCTTGTGAGGGGACTTGGCCCTTCATTTTAACAGTTTAAATCCCCCTTCACCCAAGAATGCTTTGTATAAAGTTTGGTCAAAATTGACCCAGTGGTTCTTGAGAAGAAGTCGAAAATGTGAAAAGTTTACAGACAGACAGAGGGATGGACAACAGACAAAATGTGATCAGAAAAGCCCACTTGAGCCTTCGGCTCAGGTGAGCTAATAAAAGTGATATTTTCACAGTCATTTTCAGTGTGAAAATAACAAAAGTGATTTACAAAGTGTGAGGATAAAAATTCACATGAAAAACGATTTCTCGATTTTCCTCCCCTTTACAAAAAGTGCTGAAGTACTAACCATGGTCTTAATACAAATTATTCCTAAATTTGTAGACCTTAAAACAGACTTCGAAGATTCCACTAAAAGCTCTCCCCCATGCTGTCCTAATAAACTCTCGACAGATTGCCCTGAAAACTTCAAGTTTCCGATATTGAAATCAGTAGTAGTTTTTTTAATTCATCATCTGCAAGCGGCCATGTCTTCGACTGAAATTGTATTTTTAATGTGCTTACTTTTAAAATATTGATGAAACTGTAGCTCAACTTATTTGTACTAAGAATAAAGGAAAATTAAGAGGCCCATGGGTTTTATAGGTCACCTGCGTATCGCATAACTTTCAACTGAATAAAAACCTTAATTATTTTAAGGAAGAAAATATATTTGCTTCTCAGAAACTTTGAATTACTTTATGGTCGTGAAATACAAGGGTCACTTGAAATTTTCATTTAATAATTCTGTACATAACAATTATCATGTCATCAATGATATCATGAATAGAATTTCAGATTTCTTCATATAATCAGCCCATGCATTTTTATGTACTTGATGCAATTTAATCATGCATACTTTTAAATATAATCTCTGATATGTGAGCAGTGATAAACTGCAAATTGATTCTTGAAGATTTTTTAAAAGAATTTTTCCTTTATATTCCTATCATGTAAAACTTTGATCACCCATTGTGGCCCAATTAACTTAACCCCATGGGTCATGATTTGAACAAACTTGAATCTACATTACGTAATGAAGCTTTCACATAAGTTTCAACACTTCTGGTCCAGTGGTTCCTTAGAAGATGATTTTTTCCCTATAAATTCCTATGTACAAATTTGATCGCCCATTGTGGCCCTATCCTACCCCTTGGGGTCATGATTTGAACAAACATGAATTTACATTAGGTAATGAAGCTTTCGCATAAGCTTCAATTCTTCTGGTCCAGTTATTCTTGAGAAGATTTTATAAAGTTTTTTTCCAATATATTCCTATGTAAAACTTTGACTTCCCATTGTGGCCAACCCTACCCCCAGTGGTCATGATTTGAACAAATTTGAATCTACATTAGGTGATATGATGATATAAATAGTTCAAATAAGTTTCAACTCTTCTGGTCCAATGGTTCTGGAGAAGACGATTTTTAAAGATTTTTTTCCAATATAATCCTATGTAAAACTTTGAGCACCCACTGTGGCCTCACCCTACCCCCAGGGATCATGATTTGAACAAACTTGAATCTACATTTGGTAATAAAGCATTGGAATAAGTTTCAACTCTACTGGTGCAGTGGTTCTTGAGGAGAGAATTTTTAAAGATTTTTTTCCTCTCTTCCTTTAGGAGCTTTAGCTTTAACAGAGCTTACTGAAAAACCTTAGGGGCAATAACTGTTGTAAGGGATCGATAAAATCCTTTCACAGTGAATAGATTGGAAAAACCTTAGCGAATAGAAGACAATTAGTTAAACTTACAGTATGTGTTGCTGCTACTCACTGGTTTGGAGGAGTAGTGATAACAAGGTTTATCTTGCAAGGGGCAATAACTTACATATCTAAAATACTGTCATATATAAAGTATCTAAATTTTGTGGTTCAAAAGTTACTGGGAAGGTTAAGTTTTATAACAGAATGACAGATGGTCAGACAGGACAAAAACAATATGCCCCCTGATGTTCCATCTCCGGGCATAAAGATAGACTTGAAAAGTTTTTGAAATTGTTGCATTTTTGATACCAATTGAACATTTCTGAATGTACTACCGTAAATCTGGAAATTTTTGCTGTAGATAAATTTTTAGCAAATTTGCGAGTTCATTGCATTTGCAAAAATAGTTTTCTTAAAAATAAAATACCAATAAGAAAATGTAAACAAAGCAGTGGTCATTCACAAAATTTTGAAACGTAAAAATTAATCAACAGCATTTTGACCCGAATTCGCAAAATAAAATCGACGTAAAAATTTCCAGATTTACGGTATATAGATTTATACATCAAAGTTGCTTAGCTATGAACTTGATTTTAGTATAAGTGTATGGCACGTCAAATTCACAAAAATAAGCAGAACATAGTTTCACAGTTTTCACAGGCTGTAAACTATAGTTTACGGACTGTAAGCTATAGTTAACAACGTTAATCTATATTTTACATCTGTAAACAAAATTTAAGCAATAATCTATGTTTCACAACCGCAAACTATACTTAACACCGAAAACAATCATTTGCGATTGCAAAACATAGATAATCTAATAAATACAGTTTCACAATTGTAAACTATGGTTTACAACTCTTAACTATAGTTAACGATCGTAAATTACAGTTAACAGATGTGAATCTATGGTTATCAGCAAAATCTATTGTTAATGTTTTATTACAGACAGATAAACTTAGATTAGCATTCGTAAACTATAGTTAACAACCGTTAAATATAGTTTCAACAGATGAAAACTATAATTAATGAATCATTAACTTTAGTTTACGGTTTGTAAACTATAGTTTACAGTCGATAAACCTAGTTTATCAATTTTGAAACTAGGTTTAGCTCATTTTTGTGAATTTGGCGTGCAATATAAGTGTTCTTCTGTAGAAGGTGCTAAATAGAATACACAGCTAAAAGTAATACGCTTACAGTATACATATTCAAAATTTTAATCATTAACAGATACCACTTAGAACTTTCATACCAACCTCTCTAATATCTACTGTCACAAGAGATACTGTTTTTTCTGATTCATTAAAAAAATCTCCCTGCAAGATGCATCTTAGATCTGGAACACTAGTAGTTTCTTTTCCACAAAGCCTCATTTGCACTTTTTGCATAGCATCTCCTGCCCTGCAAAAATTGACTTAACTCACTTACTTCATTACAAAACAGAAGCGGTAAATCGCTAATATGAAATTTAAAAAAAAAACTGGATACATGTATTAATGGGCATGAAAATAATGGTATAACATTTCATAAAAACCATAAATAGTGAATATATTTATCAAGATGTAGAATGAATTAGTTGTGGTAATTAATTTATTTGTGAAAATGTTTGACGGCCAGAGCATCACAGCACTGAACTTGAAGTACAATACAAAATGTATTGAAAATAAAGTTGTTGACATGTATAGAAAAAAATTGAATAACGAATATGTTATTGTTCAAGTAAAGCATGCATGCATTCTAAGTTAATTTTCACATTTACTAAAGCTGTTCAAATTGGTGCTCTGATTGATAAAATTTTAACTTCTGCTCCTACAGTCACTGCAGGATTTTGAACGAAGGACTATTTCTTCCTGCTACATGTATACACTGTAAGACAATTATCACCGGGGATTATAAGTGTCAAACTTTCCGGCAACAATAAAACACAGAAATGCTAACGATGGAATAGCACATTATTATAAATTTAGGTCGGTAGGGTGAATTCTGGAAATTCAAAAATTACACCCGAACAATCCGAAGCCTAGGAGTTAACTGATTAACAATAATACATTAACATATAAATAGTAAAATATAACAATGGTAATTAGCATAATTTTGAGCATGAGTGACAGATGGCTTAGATGGAATAACTCATGACATGTTGAGTAAATTGATTAAATAATTAATTTTCACATTAGGAGTTACATAGTCATTAGAATAATTAAAGTTTTCATGATATTTACAGTATAAATTAAAAGTATGTTTCAAAGTCAACTTAAACATGTCTCTCAAATTGTTATATAAAATATCACACCCTGAGACTGTCATGAATTGTTATGCAGTACAAATTACTACGATACATTGGAATTGCTCTGTCACCAATGGCAAAAACTCAATTAGGCCATAATAAAAAAATTCCTAGATTTTCATCTGAATTTTTTAAATATCAAGGCGGGTGGATGGCTTTTATTCTATATTTTTTCCCATTTTGCAGAATTTTTATTCACCTGTTCATTCGGTGCAGATTTATCTATAATACCCAATAAAAGTCATGGTAGAGGTCCATTTATCTCTTACTACACATCATCACCAATCTTTCAGTAACATATATTATAGCAATTAATATTAACATCTTTTCAGCAGTCAAAATCATGCCGACATTCACGGGATTTAAAACGAAAGTTGAATGGTAGCTAATTGAATAACGATCACATCCAGAATTAAGACGAAGAAAAACAGAAATAAAAAAATCGAGGCAGGAATAAAAAATCGGGGAGGGCGGGGATGAGAATCTAGGAATATATTTATTATGGCCTTATCTGCACTTATTTGGGATTTCAACTATTTAAATAAATAACTATTGTGCAAACCTGTACTCAGATAACAGGTAATTACAGGTAAATTACTTGAACTGGTTGAGGCTAAGCTTAAGCTTAAAAAATTCTTTGTTTGCGGTTGCCGACCTATAATTTTTTTAGTGGATAGGTAGGTAAGCATTCTTTTTTTTGATTAAGTTTTTGGATATTTGTAAGATAACAAATAATAGAGCTTTCATAGACCTACTTAACAAGAAAATCTTCACTCTTGTATAATTAAACCACAGATTGATAAAAACTAAAATTAGTTTTAATATAACGAAAATAAAAAAAAAAATGTATTAAAAATTGGCCAAAAAAAGTTTCAGTCAGATGCATTTTTAATGGGTCAGTAGGCAACAGAAAACAAATAAATTTATATGTTAGAACTGAGAAAGAATTGTTGTTCAGGGCAAAACTACAGGTAAAATATTTCAAGTCAAAATATAGGTCATAAGTAAACATACACATAACTGAATTCAATCATCACCACTTTCAGATGACTCTCACTGATCCAAAGCTGCTTTTTAATGTTTTTTTGGAATGAAAATATTCAAAAAAATCAGACACACACAGTGCTACATCACATCGTTAACAAAAGAAAGATGTCTGGATAAAATGTGATCAGAAAAGCTCACTTGAACTTTCAGCTCAGGTGAGCTGAAAAGTAACCAGAAGTCTCTGTGGAGACTGAAGCTCTACTGGTTTGTACTTATAGCAAAGGAAGAGAAAAGTACTTAAGCAGTTGGGAATTGAAACTTTACCACTGCAATAAATAGAATAATGATCCTTGATAAGGTCTCTTTAGTCTTTATGTTCTTAGTGACGTCTACCTGCATGTCTCATAATATTATAATCAGACTAAAACTGCATTATTTGGAGTAGCATTTTGAGAGTATTTAACAGAAATTTCTATTTTTATTAACCAAAGCAATAATGTTCATTGAAGTCAAAAACCGATACATACAATTGTGTATCTTAGTTTAGTATTGTGTGCCAAGTTATATTGAAATCAGACAAAAACTGTAGGAGACGTAGCATTTTGAAAGAATTTCACAGAAATTTCTATTTTTAGTAACCACAGCAACACCGTTCATCGAAATCAAAAAAAATTTTGTATCTTAGTGTAGTCTACTTGTGTGCAAAGTTATATTGAATTCAGACCAAAACAGTAGGAGGAGTAGCATTTTGAAGGAATTTCACAGAAATTTCTATTTTTAGTAACCATGGCAACACCGTTCATCGAAGTCCAAAACCGATAAACAGAATTATGTATCTTAGTGTAGTCTACTTGTGTGCCAAATTATATTTAAATCAGACCAAAACTGTAGGAGAAATAGCATTTTGAAAGAATTTCACAGAAATTTCTATTTTTAGTAACCACGGCAACACCGTTCATTGAAATCCAAAACTGATATACAGAATTATGTATCTTAGTGTAGTCTACTTGTGTGACAAGTATTATTGAAATCAGACCAAAACTGTAGGAGGAGTGGCATTTTAAAAGAATTGCACAGAATTTTCTATTTATAGTAACCACAGCAACACCGTTCATCAAAATCCAAAACAGATACACAGAATTATGTATCTTAGTGTAGTCTACTTGTGTGCAAAGTTATATTGAAATCAGACCAAAACTGTAGGAGGAGTAGCATTTTGAAAGAATTTCACAGAAATTTCTATTTTTAGTAACAACGGCAACACCGTTCATCGAAATCCAAAACGGATATAGAGAACCATGTTTCTTAGTGTAGTCTACTTGTGTGCCAAGTTATATTGAAATCAGACCAAAACTGAAGGAGGAGTAGCATTTTAAAAAATTGTTTACAGACAGATGGACAGACAGACAGACAGACGGACGGACGCCAGACACATTACTATCGCATAAGCTCTTCTGGTCTCTGACCAGTTGAGCTAATAAAAACTGACTATTGCTTCTGCTTTACTTTGGAAATACATAATTATGATTGTTAAAACAGTGAATCTTATTCAAACAATGTAGTGATCGAATCCGATCAATAAAATTTTGTGAAGAAATCAAGATTAATATGTATCATATGAACCTGCTGAAAGCGGAAGGGCACGCATAAAATAAACTCACCTAGGGCTCATCAGGAATATCTTGCTGAAGAATGTGAGAAGCTGACGGAATTCTCCTTCCACTCCATTTCTTCTTGAAGAATTTAATTCTTTTATTAGGTCAGAATAATACTGAATATATTCTGAAATCCCAGTAAACCAAATGCTATAAAGGTCCCTATAAAATTAAAAATTATTTCACATGGTTGCGTAAATACAGTATAAAATGCAAGAGTCATTCAATTTCCTTGTGTTAAAAAGAAATTGAAGATATATATCAGTTTTCTTCTTGTCTATATTTCTTCTACAATTTCTAAGGCCATAAAGAATAAATTATCAGGTTCTCAGGACTGCCCTCATCTATTCAGATAGTGCTGCATGTCTTATTTTATTGCCTTTTTATTAATTTTTTTTTTAAATGCAGCATTATGTTATTACGGGAAAAAAATTAGTTTGGGGTTCTCATTTTAGAATTTTTAATGCATATATTATAGTCTTCTAAGAAACAGAGTTCTTGAAATCTTTTGGTCCTGTTGGCAAAACCGATAAAAACAACCAAGGACGGATTACTTTGCGTTCTGTGTCAGTCCAAATGACCGGACGGTGTTGACAGAGGAACTTGCGAAAATCCTACTAAATCGACCGATCATAATCTCTTAAACGCTTTTTCTGCATGTTGCAATGGCTTCTCGATTAATACAAGTGCCAATTTAGAGAGAATGCTCTATCGTTAAAATGATAAATGTCCTACGGACCCGGTTTGATGATAGAATTTGTTCCGTATATTCACTATGTAGCAAAATAAACACGAACAATAACTAGAACTCAGTACATTTACTAAGAAGATCCCAGAGAGTTCCGAATGCAAACATGGCGTGTAAATTTGAAGCGAGAAAAAACGTAAAGAAAATTAGTTGAATTATCGTCCTTACTTAGATCATAATTTAGGTTTAAAGTCAAACGCGACCTAAAAAAGGTTTGTTGTAATTAATTTTGAAGTTATTCCCAGTGCTATTCCTTTTGTACACATCAAATTCCTTTCGGAGCGATTCTGCAATTATTTCCAAGACACAGATTATTCTAACTAGTGCCAAACTATTACAGTAACTATGATTGGTAAACTGTTAAAATAAGTTTGTTGACGGCGCTAGGGTAAGAAGTGTGCATTGTTTATAGACGCCATGTTTATTGATATTAAAATTCAAATAAAATTTTCATGTTTTTATTGAATTTATTTTGGACTGGGACTGACAAACTTCACATGGCAGTCGGTCCAAATGACTGACAGCGAAAAAAAGATTTCAAGAACTCTGCTTTAAGAAACAAGGCAAGATCAATACACAATGTACAGTGTCAAGCATTTGTACCTAGATATAAGTTACAAGTGGTCAAGATGGCGGGAAATGTTTCTGAGCTGGTTGTGTGTATAAGTATATACAGACGTGTTCTGAAGTTGTTCTTTCCTGAAATTTCAGCGGAAGGTTTTCAGATGGGTATACCATATCAGAACTTTACTCCCATTTATGTTTCCCATATTTTACTGACTATTAAAGTAATTTTTTTTTAAAATAAAGCCTCCCACATCAATTTTATTTACAGTAAAAAAGGAAAATAAAGTGCACCACCACATTGTATGATAAGCCCAATCAACAAATATTGTTCAATTATAAAAAAAAAATCAGATTATAGTGCAAGGAAGAAAATCATGTCATCCTTTGTACAATGATTTTTACATTCCTAATGTTTGATGAGCATCTCTTATCATGTAGTAATTAATTAGAACAAATAATACATTTTATGTTTCTCATTGGCCAAAATTTTCATGTTTATTCATGACCCTTACCAAAGTAAAATTATTGCAGCAATATTGCTGCTATATTGCGGCAACATTGCAGCAACACATTTTTGTCACCAGAAACAAGCTTTTTGGGTTAGTGAAATATCACCGCTAGCGGCAACAACTTCTGGTGACATTCTGGCAATACTACCAGAAAAACACTTTCTGGCAGTATTGCCAGAATGTCACCAGAAGATGTACGATATTACCCATTAGGCCTTTGTGAGCATGCTCAGTCATTTACTTCCTTTTTTTTAAATGAAATGGAGGGAATTCAAAGGCAAACATGTTTTGCTTCATTATTGAATGCATGGTATCAAGTTAAGGTCATACAACACGTTCCTCAAAAATATATAATTTTTCTTAAGAATTTGTCATTGAAGTTAAGGTACTTAAACACGTATCCTCACAATAAATGAAGGTACCTTACCAGGCATTTGGACAAGATAGTGTCTGCACAGTCTTATTTCTTATATCACCCTTATGGGTAATCTTCTGAATGGCCTATATCACAATTTTTGGTGTACTTATGTTTAAAAACATTTTGAAAACAATTAATGTAGACATCAGAAGAGAATGACAAATATGAATGATTTTTTATATAATATGAAGAGATAAAAAATATAAATTTGAGGAACGTGTCATCTGACCTTAATTGTGTACAATAGGATTAGACATGATGACTAGTAAGACTGAATGATGTGGAAAAGCCAGAAAAAAAGAATTTCAGCAGTTTCCATGGCATTGCCTTTTGAAAAATTATAGGAATGTCTAATTCAGTTTTTATGGTCTATATATCAAACTTGGTAAGTCAAAACCATATTCTTTTTTAGATGAATGATTCTATGGAGATAAAATAAGATAAATTATATGTATTTCAACTAGTGCTTAATTGTGATGCATGTATACTATACTTGTATGTCTAGTATATATCATACCATTGTTGCAGGAAAAAATGAATGCATATGTTATCAATTAAATGCATGAACATATATAATTAATTTATTGCATCAATTTGAATATCTGCAAGAAAATAATGATTCTATATGTTGGAAATTACAAACAAGCTATATACTAGTATGACACATTATACTGATTAATTTGCATTGGGGAATATGTGATGGGCAGCTAATTAAGGTTAGGGCAAAAAAAATAATAGTCTTGTTTCCTGCTACCAGCCAGAAAAAAATAGGGTAGGTAGGTAGGAAAATTATTTTATTTTTTAATTTTATTTTATTTTTTCCAACGGTATTTTTTTGGATATGAACTACTACAAAACCAAATTAAACATGTCATAGCTAGGTAGATATCATCTTTTAAAATGAAATTCCATGCCTTTTGATGCACAACTCAAGTGGAATTTTATGTAAGTCCATATTTAATAAATATATTTCATGTAATACAACTTGAGTATATATTTTTTTTCACTTTTGAAACATGAAATTCTTAAAATTTTGAATTTTTTCCCCAAAAGCTAAAAAAAAACTTTAGGGTCGGGTGCAAAAAAATAGGGTAGGTCACTAGGTTGGGTAGCAGGAAACAAGACTATTTTTTATTTTGGCCTTATTTAAAAAATGATGCAGAGTTGCTGGACATTTTCACAGTGGCATATATTAATATTTTTTATATACACATTTTTATGTGCCCAGATTGATAGATTGGAGGCGCATATTGTTTTTGTCCTGTCTAGCTAGCTGTTTGTAAACTTTGACCTTCGCGATAAGTGATAACTTTTTAACCAATGAGGGATAAATAGAGACTTTATATTTGGTATGCATACTCCACTTATTAAGTCCTTTCAAATGACACCAAGGTCAATGACCTTGTGACCTTGACCTTTATGCTAAATATATATATATTTTTTAATATTCGCTATAATTGAAAAACCATGAGATATAGAGACTATATATTTAGTATGCATACTCAACTAATTTAGGTCTTTAAAATGACACCAAGGTCTTTGACAAGTAACCTTGGCTGTGACCCGTATGCTTAAAATAGATTTTTTGAACCTTCGACATAACTTTTGAACCATGAAAGATAGCACCCTTATATTTGATATGCATTCTCCACTAATTATGCTCTTTCAAATGACACCAAGGTCAATGACCTTGTGACCTCTACTGTGATCTAAATGCTAAAAATAGCCTTTTTAAACCTCCACCATATATTTTGAACCATAAAAGATAGAGACTTCATATTTAGGATGCATATTCCACTAATTAAGTTCTTTCAAATGACACCAAGATCAATGACCTTGCAGGCCTTTCAAAATCTGCCGGTACCCGGTACTTTTACCCGGTTGGATTCATTCATGGTACCGGCCAAAATATTCAGTGGAGAAAAAAATATCGCGTGAAAATACGATAGGCCCTACCATGTTTTACAAAAGTTGTGGTTACGTAGCTTTGTATTATTCTTAGTTCGTAATGGTATCTAATAACGTTTTTGATTGGTTAGTCAAGAAGATCATTAAAGCGTTTGAATAAATGAAACAAAAGAGATTGCGTAACGCGTCTTATTATAGATCTTGTCGAAAACGAAAGTAGATTAATTCGATATCAAATTCCACCGTCACTGATTTTGACAAAAGCTAAAGACTATGAATATATTTTAAATAAATACGGCCAAAAAATGAAAATTAGGAGTCCAGGTGTCAGAAATGAAAGTGTCAAATTAAAGCCATGGTAATGAGTTTCACAAAAGATTTTAAGGAACTAGACCGCGGAAAGTCTTCAACACAATTAACCGATAGAGAGACAGACATAAACAGTATAGATTCTTCTTTGACCACCTCTGTACATTTTAATAGCCTCAACTCTTCAAATTTGAGTGTCAAAGTCTACAGCTGACGATATAAATTACTTACAGTCTTAAAAATCTGCAATTTTCTGATGAAACAAAAGGACATACAACAGAAACTATTTCTTTTGCCACACATTTAATTCTTTGATTCAGCAGTTTTCTAGTGGTGAAGAGAATGACCTTATGGACGTTTACTTTCTTCCCATTGAATATTGTAACCATATCCAGTAAAGTGAGGAAGTCATATCCAATTTTTTTTGTCTCCAGTCTTGATGTCATCTTTGTCTAATTTACACATTTATATATTATATGAACAAGTACCAGTGCATGAAAAATATGCTGAATTTATTGGTACATGCTATGCATCATGTAAGTGCTTCTTCTAATTTTTTTTAAAATCTGCTTTATACATATAATAAGAGCAATTGAAATTTCCATATTTATTGAAATCAAAACATAAGGAAACAAAACAACTCTATCATACGTACGTTTCATTTACACAATAAATTTTGGCCTTCTCGGGGGCTACTCACATATAGAAAAAATAAAAAGAACTTCCTGGGTTGACACCGTCAGGAAATTTATAGCTAAAACTGTAACCATAGAAACCTGGGTTGACACCATCAGGTTGTGTATGAGGGTACCCGGGTTGACACCATCGGGTTCTAATGAATGGAACCTGGGTTGACACCGTCAGGTTAAATTTTTAAGATACTTGGGATAATTTTGAGATACCTGGGTTGACACCATCAGGTTTACATGAAAGGACCCGGGTTGACACCATCGGGTAGCTATAATTAATTATATAATGCCAAAATAATTTATCTGAAATGGGGGAAAACAGGCCAAAATGAATGAACATCAAGTAGTAGTGGGTACTAAGTTTTGATGTGAGTGAATGCCCCCAATGCACTTTACTGTAGAACAGAAATGAATTTAATTTAATGCAAATACACATTAATTTCTCTTTCATTTACTTTAAATTTTGAATTTCCATTTCCTTTCGTGACTCAAAAATTTTTTATATTTGAAACACAACACTTACAACTCAAACCTTGCAAAAAATTTTTGAACAAATTTATATAAACAAATATAGCATAGAACTTAGAAGTTTTATCTCAATATCTTATTGTTACTCTGCTCAAATAACTAATTTTTCTATGTAATTCCACCCATCCAGTGCTAAACTTCACATGTAATGTGTATTGACCACAAAAAACTTTGACACATGGCATAAAAATAACACTGATAGCACCATACTTCTATGTATCTAGAAACCAGGAAATGCTGTCTGGTGGCTTCTAAATTTCAAAATTTTTCCGAGGGGGGGCATGCCCCCGAACCCCCCTAGCAGGCTTACGCCTTCGGCGTTCGCCAGGTGGTACCTCCTATTTTTGATAAAGTACCACCTGGTTCAAATCTTTTTGAAAGCCCTGACATTGTGACTTTGACTGTGACTGACCTATATGCTAAAAATGGTTTTTCAAACTTTGTTGCCGCTTGGGGCATATATGTTTCAAAAACACATCTTTTTTCAACAAAATTTTTCTATCTTTTCAAAGAATAGCAAAAGCTTAATTAGCTATTTCTAACTGATTCTATAGCTTATTATGCTATTCATAATTGATCATTTTTTCTCTTAAATACCAATTTATATAGGTAGTACACTGCACTGCAGTGTTGCCCCAATATTGCTGCAGCAAAACCTGAAATAATACATGTACTGCAATTGCATTGCAGCAACATTGCCGCAACACCTTTCTGGCAATATTGCCGCAAATCTAATTTACATACGAAAAACGATATTGCAGCAATATTGCTGCAATATACTGCCAGAATGTTGCTACAATATTGCTACAATATTGCTGCAACACTTTTCTGGCAATATTGCCGCAAATGTAATTTACATATGAAAAACGATATTGCCGCAATATTTCTGCAATGTATTGCCAGAATGTTGCTGCAATATTGCGGCAATAATGCCAGAAGATGTTGCCAGAAGGTGAGTATCAATTTGGTATTATTCTATATGAAACTTCATTCCCCATGAATTATTTACTTAAAAACATGCTTACAATATTAAACAAATAAGGGAGTTATAATTCACATGCCATTGACAAATCCTGCAGCACTTCATATAAAAGATCTAAGGGAAGGTAAATTTTTCTTTATAAATCAAATTAATCTAATAATATGCTGCAGCTATTTTAAGGTATCAAAATCAAATTCAAAAGTACAAAATTATTTACTGATTATATTATTTATAGGTGAATGTTTTGTTCTTGTTCAATCTTTTTTTACATTTACATTTTATGGTAATGGGGTAGAAAATTTGTTTTTTAATTCTCTCTTTTTTTGGATCAGGATAGTCCAATTCAACAAGAGATAGATCTATTCATATCACCACTGTTAATTTGGCACACTGGTTATTCTCCAGAAGCAAACTTAAAGATTTTTTTTTTCCTCATTAATCCCATAACAAATTTTGACCCCATATTGTGGCCAAACCTTAACTCCGAGAACAGGCATTCTAAATTTAACTAATTAACTCTTACTCAAATGGGTTATTCTTTGTTTATGTAGTTGAGACCAATTAAAGTCAACAAGATAATTGATTGGTAACAGTTCAGCACAATGAGAAGCAATCACACTTATCCTTGCCTCAAGGAACTTAGGTAGTGGACAGTTACTCTAATAATAGAAATTCTCTTTTTGCTTAAAAGTATTCAAAAGCTGCAAAGTAAGAACTATCTTTGATTTTGGTTGTTGTTTTGATAGCCCATAGTACAATATAAGAGTCAAATGCATGCGACTTTTTGTATATTTTCAGCAAATATAAAATACATGGTTACTGTCTTGAAATATAAGCAAAATTTGGGCGAGGGTAAGAAAACGAGAAAGAGGGCGAGGCTTGCCGAGTCCTCTTATGTTTTCGACCCAAGCCCAAATATCCCTTATATTTCAAGACAGTTATCATGTATTTTGTTTATCCTGCAACATATTCTAACTAGCTATTTTCTAGAAAATTAGGCACATCTTTGCAGTTGAAACTATGACGCCATGGAGTATATGTTGCATTATACGTGACTTCACAATGCTAATAGAATGTTGGAATACATGCACGAGGCTTTATTAGGGCAGTGACCGGATAAAGCTTTGGTTTATTAGGTTACCTTTATTGGGTCAATGCAAAGGGTATAGTTGCAGGATAAAGAACATTATTATGAAAAACTGTATATAAATCGCTAAATAAAGCTATTTTGAATAGCTTGATAAAGCTATATAGCTATTTAAAGCTATATAATTTAATTTTGTTTGTATTCTTGCCTCTCATTGGTTGATTTCCAAAAAGGAATGCATAACATTTTGTATAATCTGGTTTGGTATGGGGACACACCCCCTTGACAACCAGCTGAATCATCTGTATCCATCAATCCCCTCATTTCCAGTCCTTGGGATTCATGGAAAATTCCAGATTTAATGAATGTACCTTTAACTTAAATTCAAACAGTAGCTCGATCTTACCTCGTGTAAACAAGCATCATGGCTGCTAGATCTATGTATCAGTTTTTACCTCCCCTCGCTTCCCATCCCTTCCGTTACTACGGTTGTATTATTGCGCGGTAAATTTGAACTCATAAAACAACACAATTTTACACCTCCAGTTGTTTAATTATTTTAAAATTAAATTATAAGGAATGACTCTAATTCTTGGCCAAATTATCGAGTATAATATGGTTTGGGTAAGTTTACGCTTTTTTATAATCCGCTTCGCGGATTATAAAGCGTAAACTGACCCAAACCATATTATACTCGATAATTTGGCCAAGAATTAGAGTCATTCCTTAAATAGCTAAATCAAGAGATTGTACTGGACCTGATAAATAAGTGAAGTAATCTCAACAAGTTATAAGAATTAAGTCATGACTAAAATTAAACTTATCAACTCAAGGGACCAATATGTTCCAAACTGGTAAATGATAACATACCGGGATAGATTATCCAATGATCCAATTTTCAAAGACATTTCCTCTCTAACTTTTGCTGTTGCTTGCCCACATTTTTTGGATTCTTCTTTAACATCCGCCCAATCCAAGTCTTCCATGTCAAATTTTTCATCAACATCTAAGATATGCAAACATTTCTTCGTAGATTCAATCAGAATTTCCTTTATCTTCAGAAGTCTAATCCAAAACGTGGCATTGTTTACTGCTGACGAACACATCTTTTCCTGGGCTGATTCATATAACTCAGACAATTCTGTTGCTTTGACATCATAAAAGATTCCAAACGATTCTAACTGAAAAGTATTCCAGTTTGAAACATGACCTCCATCATACGTCCCAAGTTTCGGTTGGAATGTGGGCATGGCGGAGCTAGAGTTAGTCGAGCTGAAACAGGAACTTTCGTCGCTTTCATCACTTCGAGGGCTTTTGCTTGATGCTTTTCTTTTTCGCATTTGTGGTACAGATGAGGATGAGAATGGTGGTGGTAAACTGGAGCCAGAAGCTTTAGATGACCTTCCATTGTTCATGTTGTTATCTCAGTTCAGAGACATATGTCTCTGCTCAGTTACAATATTCAAGATTTCTACTTTCGACTTCTATAGGCCTACATCCCGGTGAGGGCGCTGCGAATTTTCCCGCCAAAGCATGCAACTCGGCGATGAATGGTGTCATTCCAATAACAGCGAGTCACTTTGCTTGATCAACCGTGGTAAAAATTTCACAAATTGATTATCATATCATTCATCGATTGGATGTTTGATTTGAATGAAATCAATACTACTTTGCATATACATTTATGGTCACGGTAACACGTGGTCAGTCAAAGCCCATTTCCTGTCCCCAAAAAAGCACGTATTATATTTGGTGTGATTTGACCGAATTAAGTTAATTTGATACGTATAAGAATATTTAAAGCATGAAATAAGTAAGGCTATACTTTATTATATTATATTGTATATAGCGATCAATTCCATCATTATAAAGATAAAAACTTTCCACACGGTTGGTCAGTATTGCAAGTGGTATTGCTGGGTTCTGTATTTCATATCACAGTAGTATTGCTTTCATTGAAACCATGATCATACATCCAATCGATGAGTAATATGGTAATCAGCCTGTGAAACATTTTCCAAGCTCAATCAAGCAAAGTTAAACGCTGTTATTGGAATGATAGTAGTGTGATTTTTGTAATCATGGCATCATTCATCGTCGCAAACCACGGCCAAAATGTACGATCCTCTCCCATGAGAGAGCTATTTACGGAAGCGTATTAGTGCCACGCAATATTTTTTAAAAGTTGATAATTCCAACTTTAATCTTTGCTTTTCAAACCTTAAAGTTGGTAATTCGAACTTTAAAGTTGGAAATTCCAACTTTAATCTTGGTTTTTCAAACTAAAAAGTTGGTAATTCAAACTTTAATCTTTCTAATTCCAACTTTGAAGTTGGTAATTCCAGCCAACTTTAATCTTGGTCATTCCAACTTTAATCTTGGCTTTTCCAACTTTAAAGTTGGTAATTCCAACTTTAATCTTGCCTTTTCCAACTTTAAAGTTGGTAATTCCAACTTTTTTCTTGGCTTTTCCAACTTTTATTCGAGCTCTTCTACCCCCTTTTTCTTAGTTTTTACATTTGTTTTAAAGTATATCAGCTATTATATTAATGTACAATTAACACACTGAAATATATTTCTTTGCAATTTATCATTGCAATATAGGGGAAGGGGGCCGAAAGAGGGGGGGGGGATAAGAAGGTCGGACGGGGTTATGGAGAGTTATTATATGGTACTTTAACAAAATTTATTGGTAATAAAATATTAGCACATTGAAATAAATTGTTGAACTCTTTTTATCTGTGTTTGTTTTATTTTTTACCTTGACCTTCCTTAAGACCTTACATAAAACTTCCAACTTTTAATTAGACATCCTTATATTCATTTTAGTCCTCTTGTGTAATTATATTGAGAATAACTTCATATAAATATCATTCCGTACATGACAGGATTCCAACTTAACCAATTAAAGATATTAGTCATTTATAATGTATTGTATTAAAGAATAGGCTATGAAAAAGAGACAACAATTAAGTACTCGATGTAATCCAATTTTATTTAATCAAATGAAACATTTTCTGCTAAATATACAACAAAACTGAATGTATCAATTCTGTACTGGCCCGGTTCCTAGATTTTTTTCAGGGGGTGAGACGGAGGGGGGGGGGGGGGG